>ONZK01002760.1:154866-185729 GCA_900322385.1 Pharnaceum exiguum | reverse complement strand
ATTATTCTTATCAGTAACATAATTATCTTCCTCGTGGGAACGATCCCTTACTTGTTCTATACTATATATTTAGATTAGTAAGAGGTATTTAATTTGTGGTGTAAACGACACGCAACATGCCCCAATGAAATAGCAAGCCAAATCACTTTCTAGGCCCTAAGTAGTTCCTTTGTTTGTTTTTTTTTTAGATGGGTTAAGTGGTTCTTATATGTAACGCTAATATATGTGAGGATGTCTCTTATTTAGAGACACACAATGTCAAATAATAAATAAATAACAACAATAATAATCCCGTCCTATCCCATCTCAATCTCAACAGGGTAGTAAACAGGTTTGATGTATACAACCTTACCCTGAGGTCTGAGTTATCCTTTTTTGAACCTCCTCATGACCTGCCTGTATATGGGGGTAATGAAGGTGATATCATTACTCCTATACTCAATCTATGATTATGGAAGTATTTGGATTGGGGCAAATCTCTCCTGAAATTACCAAAGTTCATCTCCCCTCCCCCCTCTCTCAAACATCCCTTTGATGTTGCAAATCACAGCATTTTAGTTATTTCACTACCCCTTAATGATACCTCTTATTCCAAACTTCTGTAATTGAATCCCTTTAAATAATCATCTCTAAAACATTATTATTTAAATGACTAACATGAAAATCTTTCTCCCTTGAACGTTTAGCATCATCACAAGGACGACCTTAGTTTGAATCATTAACTATCGAGAATTCAAGACCACTTATACACCAAGGTTGAGCTTGAACACAATATGGTTCTTCACCAACCACATAGTCCATAGAATAATAACAAATAGGTAAGTCACTCACCACACTATTTGATCCAAAAGAAATAGCATTTTATTCAATAGTTATCCAAGTTCATTCCTTAATCACATGTTAAATTTTTTCATCTACTCAATCCTTATAAGACTTTAGTCTTCTATAGATGTAGAAGCCTGTTAAGTTGAATAGGTCGTTCTTGATAGTTCTTCATCCAATTTTCCTTCATGGTCTTCCTTCTTATCATAACAATCACAATATCATCATAACTAGAGATGACAATGGGGCAAGGATGGGACAAAGAGTCATTCTCCGTCCACGCCCCAACAAGAAATTTCTTTTTTCATTCTCACCCCATCATCCATGGTGGGTCAAGTTTTTTAAAACTATCTCTACCTCACCGGATGCTACATTCACCATCATCCCATCCCCACTTCAACTGGGGCGATGTCCAGACGATACACCCGGTGTAACATAGAATTGATGATTTTATCTTGATTCATACAAAATTAGCACATTTACCGAGAAATCAATAGAACTGCTGATTGGATCTTTAAACAAAGTCATAAATCTTTGACCACTCAATCCTTCTTCTATGATAGCAATGACATATTTTCAACTATTCTAAAGGCTAATCGATCAATAGTAATCTCGACTAAAAACAAACAAACACATGCAATAACTCCTTCACTTGTAAACTACCACTAACTAGTACACTACGCAACATCAAGGTAGTCAAGTAATCTGGTAGCAAAAGGACACAAAGTCCACTTCAAAACTTATGAAACCATAATCCACAAGTCCATAATAACACCAGTGTCCAAATTTTCCATGCCACAATACAAATACAGAAAGGGCGTGTGGTTGGTGAGGCAAAGTAAAACACATCAAAAAGATTAGTACAACTTTCCAACGTCACCAACCTGTCTTTCAATAGATCTTGTTTGAGTTGTTTCCTTGTCAATTTATTTATTTACACTTACACCAATATCCACCACACCACACCACACCACACCAACCTCTCTTTTTTTATAAGTCTATTTTCCCTCTGTTTTCTTTCCTTCACTTCTTATTTTCTCACTTGTCTACTCCTCTCTCTCTCAAAGTGTAACATAAGATGGGCAGTGAGACAAAGGTGTTCACTTTGGCTGATGTTGCTGAGCACAACACTTCCAAGGATTGCTGGCTTATTATTAGTGGAAAGGTTTAATCTTTTTCTTTCTCTTTGATCTATTTAATAGTTTATTGTATTAATAGGAACTGAACCCATATGAGTTGACAGATTGGTATTCATTTATGGGTCTGATTAATCTAATTGAGTTATACCCAGATGGATCTTTCACTGGTTTTGTTGAATTATGAGTTTCACTTTGTTTTGTTTATGTTTAAGGTACTGATCATGAGTTTGTATATGATATATTGACTTTGTTTTTGTACTGAAGGATCCGAAGTAGGTAGATACTTTTAGATCTCTTAGCATTTGGGATGATAGATTTCTCAAAATGTATGCATACTATGACGAAGGGTCAATCTCGGAAACAACCTCTATGTATTCTTAAACAAGGGTAAGGTTGCGTACATCCTGACCCCCGAGCACCCCCATTGAATGGGGATTACACTCGGTTGTTGTTGTTGTCGTATGCATACTATGACTTAGAGATGATATGATTTGACTATGTTGTTAAATACCCAAAAGATCGAAAATTTACTTACCAGTCATAAGTTTTTGTTGGTCAATTTTGACTACCCTTTGTTTGAATTCTTGTTCTCTTGTTCAACTCAATTTTTTTTCGTGAGGTTTGGATATGGACCGATGGTATGATATTTACGAATCTCATGAGTATGCTAGCTTTAATTTGAGAGTAATGTGTGGAACTTGCCATGAATACTGAGATGGATCCGTGTCCGAAGTCCTAACCCATGCACATAATCGATTTGATAGGACTATGGCAGGGTGTTATGGTGATGACAATCCGTTCATATTGATGATGTAAAAGTCTGGGTGACTTGATTTCTTGGGGAATAGTGGTGTCATTGGCGTCTTGTTTGACTACTAAGTATAACTGCTGATCACTTTCAACACGTCATATGACCAATTGTTTTGTCCGTGGCACTCCATATAGAACTTCTTGATGTTGAAGTAAGAAATACGAGTCTGATGTTTCCTTAGCTTGAAGTTTGTGAAGCAACATGAGAAAGCACAAATACTTTCCTGAGGTTCTGAAGCTATTATACATTCTTGTCTGGAGTTATATGTTTTTTTTTCCCGTAATCTTCCTGGTCCTGAGATCCTCACTTTCTGTCTTCAATGTTTGATGGACTTGTCATGCTGGTTGTAATATAATGAGATGCAGAAGTGCTTTTTTTCTCTCTTCCTATTTCCTTCTCCTTGTGCTCTGTGTATTGTGCCTTTTTCTGTGTGTGTGTGGGGAGAGGTGGGGGGGAGGGGGGGAGGGACTGTATGATGATATTTCCTCTCTGAAGTTAGAGTAGAAGAGTTGCTCTTCTTCTTTTTTTAGTTTTCTTTCTCCTTCCTTTATCATTTTCTTTTGATTTCAATGATGTGTTTTGGGATTACGGCTATTTTGCCGGTCAATGATATTTTATACTTAATTCCGTACTCAGTACAACAAATAGCCCTTATCTCAGTCTGCTGATTGAAATAGTTCTCTTACAAAGTTCTCATATATTCACCAATGCTGTGGAACAGGTTTACAACGTGACAAAGTTCTTGGAAGATCATCCTGGTGGTGATGAGGTTTTGTTGTCAGCTACAGGTATGTGTTAAACTCAATTTGTGACTGTCATAAAGTAATCAAGTTTTTTCGTTAACACATTAATCAAGTTATCAATATTCAAAAGCACACTCTTGACATTTTGCAAAGATTGAATCATAAACAAAAGGCTTTTTGCGTGTAGTAATGCAGTTAGTGCATGTGGACCACATAATTATTGAAAGAATTTTGTGAATAGTAAAATATGGATTGAAGGGGTACCATGGTTAAGCTCCCAAGTCCCTTGTTTGCCTAACGTGGGATTGATGGATCATGATCTATACAGTTGTTCATAGGTTATGCCTGTACTAAGAATTAAGCGGGTCCATCTTTGCATTTATTTCTAAAATATGGCTGATTAATATATGTAATTTGGAGATTCCACTGTGAATCTCCGATATTGAGCTAGGTGAAAAGCCCCTAGAATGGCTAATGGAACACTCTTAATACCAACGAATCAACCGCCAGATTAAAAAACAAACACATGAGGTTGGAGGGAGCCAAACTCCCTACCCCAACCCCATGCTTGTTAGGTAGTAGCTTGCTAATGAGCTCCCCTAGTGATTGGTTTTTCTTTTGTATCAATTTAAAATTTAGGAAATTCATCCAAGTGTAGCCTAAACTGCTTCTCTTTTTTATATTCAAGCTGGTGTCAGTCCTTGTAGCACTGGGCAACATTGGTATCATGTCCCACCGGGCATTGATGAGCTCATTTGATAAAATTTCAGGGAAGGATGCAACTGATGATTTTGAGGATGTTGGTCACAGCAGCACTGCAAGAGCTATGATGGATGAGATGTATGTTGGTGACATTGATACTGCTACTATTCCCGCCAAGAAACAGTACACGCCACCAAAGCAGCCACATTACAACCAAGACAAGACTCCAGATTTCATCATCAAGGTTCTTCAGTTCCTTGTTCCCCTCCTTATTTTGGGTTTGGCTGTTGGCGTCCGCTTTTACACAAAGAAAGCTGAATAAACCAGGGAATGGAAGAACAACACAACTTACAATAAGAAATTGTGGTATTGATTTGAAGCCTCTTCCTCCCATATCATCCTTGTCAGTTTACAGTAGGAAATTTGATTTGTAAGCCATGCTTCTATGAGTACTTTTTTTTCCCCATACCCCCTTTCCCCCTTCTTTGTTCTGCCATGCTTCCGGTTCAGAACTAGTGAGTAGTGACATTTTGATATATGTAGCACATTGTTATTCTTCCTACATGAATATGTCCGTGAAGTATATTGGTTTCTTCATTCTTGTCTCCATATTCTCTTCGACAGCAAATATTATGTGGTGATCGTTGGCGAGTATCATTGCTCGAGTGTTGATATCTTTTTTATTTTTTGTGGGAAATTACAACTGTGTTTGCTGGTGGCGTTAATGAGAATGCTACCATATGGTGCACTACCTTGTGACCCACACCTTTATCTAGTGTTGTTTTTTAAGTCACATTGGCAAGGGAGAGAGTTGGCCAGTTGAGTCACTCCGGTCCTGGATAAAGTGATTATAGAGGTACACCCCGGACCACCGGAGTCTGGAGTTGTTGCTTGGTGTGCCCAATGAGCTACCCAAACCTTTCCCTGCTACTGCAAGATACACCCCCACAAACTAAAATGAAAATTAATCCAGAAACAACTCCTAGCTTGGAGGGATAGTGTATATCTATGCTGTCTTAATAGTTGTAGACTTGAGGTCCAGTATAGGCTATGGCCTTGTGTGGATCCAGTTATCATTGATTAGTTATGTAATCATCATTGAGGAAAGTTTCATGAATTTTAACGTTTAAGTGATTTCTTTTGGATTCATGTAATTGCAGTTCACCTTTTATCTAACTAAAAGGTTTTGGGCAAGGCAGCGACCACAAATTAGAAACCCTAGTGATAATGACATCTCTGCCTAGCGCCTGAGACAAAGTATTAAAAGGGAAAGGGATTTGGAGGAAGGACAAAGCTCATTTGGGAGGCAAAGGGAGTTTGGACAAGGGAGAATGAGAGAGCGAAAGAGTAAAATAAAAAGGAATGTCATCTTAACTGAACCAAAAGTGACCCAAATTGTGAGTGCCCATCAAAACATGAGCCCTAAATTACCAAATGATCGAAGTGGATATGCATACACATCAATATCAGCTCAGATGATGAGCCAGAGATAGTTGGTATATATATACTCTAGTCTATCAATATACATAGCAGATCGAGATTAAAAGAAAATAAGTCTAGGAACATGAATGTTGCTGATGTTCGACTGTTTGTACATCAGTTTACATAGATAATAAAGCAGTTAGCCATCATCCAGCTTGTGAAGGGGTTGGCATCCATCTTCAAGATCGTCTCTGTGTTGGTACTTGGTAGCACCACAGAAGAAACCACGCCCTTCGTCAAGAATCTCACAAAGATTGGGGACATCAGTTTTGAACCATCAACAAATAGACCTCTGCAGGAAGGCACACCTTTCGTACCAGGCAGCAGTATGAAGCTGATACACCTGTTGTTACAAGTCAATACTTACCACTCGCCTTTCACAGGAATATAGCTCATCACCACCCATGATTTTATTGATGCTTGACAAGCTAAAGTCAAAACCTAAGTCAGATGAACTAACCTAATCCACAATTCCACACTACACTAAAGCAGTAACCCTATCATTCAGCAGCACCATTCGATTGATCACTTCCATCTTCGGATGTCTCCATGAGCAGAACCGCCTCATTGGATCCCCTGTTGTCAACATACTCCTGACTTAGATACATTCACATAAGGGGAAACAAACTTATTGAAAAATTCCTCCTCGGTAAGAACGAAGGCAGAAGCAAGGTCATAATCATGTTCAATTAGCCCTATCTTCTTCAAATTTAACAATGCTTTGTACCTTGCTCGTACAATCTCTAAGCTAACACTAAAAAGCTCAGCATGAGAAGCCAGGTAACCAGGGTCATAACCTAGCTTCTTCATGTAAAAACTCAAGGTCGTTTTCAACCTAATATCACCATACTCGAACAAATCCGAGTCATTTGCGAACAACAACAAGACATCACACATCCTCCATCCGAACTGAAGGAAAGGTTGAAACTTCGAATCCATTTTCTTACGATTATAATGACAAATTACAACCATCACCTCAGCAGAGCCTTTCTGAATACCCCAATTCTCCTCGGCCCAACCGATCAAATCTCGCAACCGTTCATTCTTCACAGTAAACTTCGACGGATACTTTATCAGGAATTCCTTAACAAGCTCTGTAGAAACACCCCACTCAGTTTCCAACATAGTAAGATTCTTAACCAAATCATCATTTTTCGTAGGATTCCTAAACTCCTTAACAACACTAACAACATCTCTATCGTCATTACCCAAAAACTCCCTCAAATAATTCACGACAGGCTTCAAGTTCATGCCAAGATACAGTTTGGGCTTAGAAGACAGAAGTTGAGCCAAGTCAGAGGCAGAACACCCGGCGTCTTTAAGAAGCTTAACTTTGGGTCGTAAAGTTTTGGAAGCATTTGCAATTAGGATATTAGGGTACTTACATACGATAACTTTAATGATGGAGTTATTAAAGCCGCAATAGTGTTGGAAAAAGTTAACAACGTTGTCTGCATTTCACGGAATATTAAGTCAGTTTCTGATGATGTAGTACGATTCCTTGTACGCTTTAGTAGGTTAGAAGATGTAAGTGCGTCTTCCTCTGACATGCCTAATGTTTCCTTTACGTATTCATGTAGATGTACCCATCCTGTCCCGACGCCTATCGTCAATGCTGATTTACCACCTTTCTTTTGTTTTGGTGTGTCTTCTTGTTGTTGTTCCTCTTGAGTGTTGGAGAATATCCGGAAGTGTTTTAGTTGGGTTTGCTGGGCTGGTGATAGATAAGCATGTCTTTGCTTGCTGATGAGACTACAAGAAGAAGTGTAAGAGATTATTGGGGTGGCAAAGCGGGTTTGGATAACGGCTTTCATTTCTTTCTACGTACAGAATGAAAAATGCTCTGGGGTTGAGCTTGTGAGTAGTGGAGACTGGAGACCGACGACCCTCTTATTGAAGCTAATCCTTATCAGGAGACTTCGGACAGCAATGGGTCGGGTAAGAGTCTGGTATAAGTGTAGAACCGTAGACCTGTCAAAAATCGATCCACACGAAAATTTGGACCCGAATTCGAAAGTGATCCAAACCGATTTGACCTGAAATTTACAGGGTCAAGCAGGTTAGGGCCGAGTCGAGTACGACACGTCTATGGCTCGACTCGCCTATTCTTAATTAGGCTCGGCTCGAAGCTCGATGAGCCGGAAAATATGAGTCTCGGGCTCAGCTCGTTGTAAGCTCGAGCCTGATGCGAGTCAGGCTCGATTCCGACAATCTCACTTTTTTAAAAAAAATATTTTAATATAAATTAATAAATTATACTTGATATTAAATTACTAAAATTATATTTTTGAATACTTAAATATTAACTTATTATTTGAATTAAATCACTTATTTACCAATTACAAATATTTGTAGAAGAAATAAAAAATAATAAAAATAATAACACGAATCAAAACGAGTCGACTCGTGTCACACTACTATCGACTCGAGCGAGCTCGAGATTAGCTTTGACCAAGCTGAGCCCGACGTTTCGCCGAGCCGGCTCGGTTCATTTGCCCCTGTAAGTCTAGTGTGTTAGTTAGGGCTTTCTTTCACCTTGTAAAAATTGAATTGAACTAAATTCAAGAGAAAAGAATTATTAGTAAATGAACTGATAAAAAGTAATGATAAAAGTTGAAAACAACACGGTCCAGGTGGGTTTAACCGTTTAAGTCTTAGAAAGTTAATAAAACAATAATTTAAATTTTTGTTAGTTTTTTAATCAATTAAAACTAATGTTCGTAGTCATATTTGATTGATTTCAATTGATAAAATTCTTAAATTAAAAAACTATAAGTACATAAAATTATTAAGTATAAATTTTTTCCAAAACTAAAATATTGATAAAGTTATGTATGTGTTTTATTCGTGCTAAAGTTAAGTTTTTTCTAGTCCTGATTAGTTTTAGTTTTTATTTTAAATACACTTAGTGTTTTTCAGTTGAGTTCAGTTTGAGTTAGATCCTTAAAATGAACAAAACAAACCCTAACTATCTCATATGATCTAATTAAACTAAAAAAAAAACATTTCTTTTGTTAAAGCAGTTAGTTGAACACTTGTACTTCTACACTTATACCATATTTTCTTGGTATATATAAAATAACAAATTAAATTAAAAAAATTCCCATATATATTTATACAAATTCGCTAAAAATATTACGAAAGTGAAAGTGTCTTCAAAACACTTTGATTTTCAAGCTCAATCAAAATATGGACTTGAGATGGTCATGTGTTTCTTCTACCAACTAGTTATTTTTTTAGATGGAATACTAACTAGAATTTTAGTTTTCCCAAATAACTTAAAGACAAAAATTTGCTGAACCAAAGAGAGCTTTCTGTATGTGTTTAACTGGGAGAAGAATTATGATTGCTGTGTTATATTCTTCAGATTCATGTATCTTTTAGTTCTTCTTTTATCTTCGTAGATACTTGTTATTTACTTGTTACCTTATAAATAACTTAATGAAACAGGTATCACTTATCTCAACACACAGAGAGCAACTAACTTAGCAGAAGCTTCTAAGGGAATTGAAGTTATTTTCAATTTCTCATGTACGTTTGATCATGGTCTTGTTGTTGGTTGCGTGCATCAGACCTCCTCAGTACACCATCTTAGATAAGATAACAATCTTAGATAAGATAACACTTGGTTGTTGTTGTTGCTGTTGTTTGATCTTGGTGTTGCCCACATCCACATCTTTTACTGAGGAAGTCATGAACCACAAAAGAAGTTCTTCACCAGATTTACCGTTCTTAGTGGGTAGATCTCTCATTTTTTTCTCTTAAAATTACAACGTTCTTTGCTGGCAGCGTTAATTACAATGCCACAATGTTGTACACTGCCTTGTGAGTTTGACCCACACCTTTATTTAGTGTTACTCTTTTAAGTCACATTGGCTGATTGGCAAGGGAGAGAGTTGGCCAGTGAGTCACTCCGGTCCTGGATAATTGATTATAAAGGTACACCACCGGAGTCTGGAGTTGTTGCTTGGTGCCCAGAAGAATTAACCCCCACAAAGTAAAATAAAAATTAACCCAGAAGAAACTCGGAGCTTGGAGGTAGTGTATCTATGCTGTGTTAATAGTTGTATCTATGCTCATTGGGGGATGCAAAGGGAGTTTGGACAAGGTCTGCCTATGAAGGGAGAATGAGAGAGCGAAAGAGACAGAAGTGTCTTCTTAACTGAACCAAAACTGAGCAATATGTGAAGTGTCATCAAAACATGAGCCCTAAATTACCAAATAATCGAAGTAGATACGAGACAAGACAGAGAGGCTCTGAGAGAGCATAACAAGTAAAAGAGGACAACTTGCAAGCACATCCTCAGAATCATGAAAAGGGCTTGTGGGCATAACACTACCAGCAGACCCAAATGCTCCACTAAAATAGTCTGTTAGTGATCGGTCTGAAAATTACCTAACAATCCGGCACTGCGCCTTTCACAACAAGAATTATACCACGTACGAAAACCAGAACTAGTTGAGATACTCCAGTCTATCAACATAAATCTCAGATCGAGATTCTAAAAAACAGAAAGTGTAGGAACATGAATGTTGCTAATGTTCAACTGTTCGTACATTAGATTACATCAGCTAATAAAACCCGTCATCCAGCTTGTGAAGGGGTTGACTGTTGCCATCCATCTTCCATCCATCTTCAGGCTCGTCTGTGTTGGTACACCACAGAAGAAACCACGCCCTTAGTCAAGCATCTCAAAAAGATTGGGACATCAGTTTTGAAATCAACAAATAGACCTCTCCCAGAAAGCAGACCTTTCATACCAGGCAGCTGATACACCTCTAGTTACAACTTACAAGCCACACTTTTCAGGATGTGCATACTATGTCTCTGGTTAATTTGTTTCTCTAGATATATGATTCAAAAGAACAAGGTGGCATAATGCCAAGTTAGATACCTCATACCCAGAGTATTCACAAAATTCTCCAACACCTTTTCAACCCTTAACTTTGGATCTCTGCAAGCCAAGGCAGACATCACTTGATCACTGCCATGTATGTCTAGCTCAATCCTAACACAATTCCAAACTTCAAATTCTTCAATGGTGTCGTCCGACGTCCTGTATGCATCCAAACAAGCTGCCTGCTTACAAGAACGTTCCACGAGCTGTGATTCTGGATTTGGCCCTTGGGAATGATTCCATACAGATATCTCATCACCACCCATGATTTTATTGATGCTTGACAGGCTAAAGTCAAAACCTAAGTCAGATGAACTAACCTAATCCACACTAAACCAAAGCAGTAACCCGATCATTCAGCAGCACCATTCGATTGATCACTTCCATCTTCGGATGTCTCCATGAGCAGAACCGCCTCAGAGGATCCCCTGTTGTCAACATCAGGTAAATTCGCATAAGGGGAAACAAACTTATTGAAAAATTCCTCCTCGGTAAGAACGATGGCAGAAGCAAGGTCATAATCATCTTCAATTAGCCCTCTCTTCTTCAAATTCAACAATACTTTGTACCTTGCTTGTACAATCTCTAAGCTAACACTAAAAAGCTCAAAACGAGATGCCGGTTCATAACCGAGCTCATCCATGTAAAACCTCAAGGTCTTTTTCATCCTAATCTCAGCATACTCGAACAACAACAAGACATCAGGCATCGTCCATCCGAATTGAAGGAAACTTTGAATAAGCGGTTTGTTCGTCTTGCCACGATTCTGACAAATCACAAGCATGACCTCAGGAGAGCCTCGCTTAATACCCCATTCCTCCTCGGCCCAACTGATCAAATCACGCAACTTCTCATTCTTCAAGGTAAACTTTGACGGAATCAATAGGAGAAACTTCTTAACAACCTCTCTAGGGACACCACATTCAGTTTCCAACATAGTAAGGTTCTTAACCAAATCTCCATTTTTACTATTATGCCTAAACTCCTTAACAACACTAACAACATCTCTATTATCATTACCCAAAAACCCCCTCAAATAATTCACGACAGGCTTCAAGTTCATGCTAAGATAAGTTACCGGCTTAGAAGACAGAAGTTGAGCTAAGTCAGAGGTAGAAAACCCGGCGTCTTTAAGAAGCTTAACTTTGGGTCGTAAAGTTGTGGAAGCATTTGCAATTAGGACATTAGGGAACTTACGTATGACAACTCTAATGATGGAGTTATCGAAGCCGCAATAGTGTTGGAGAAAGTTAACAACGTTATCTGCATCTTCACGGAATATTAAGTCAGTTTCTGATGCACCAGCACTATTCCTTGTACGTTTTAGTAGGTCAGCAGATGAAAGTGCGTCTTCCTCTGACATGCCTAATGTTTCCTTAACGTATTCATATAGATGTACCCATCCTTCCCCGCTGCCTATCGACAATGCTGATTTACCACCTTTCTTTTCTTTTGACGTGTCTTGTTGTTGTTGTTGTTCAGTGTTGGAGAATATCCGGAAGTGTTGTTTGTGTTGGGTTTGCTGGGTTAGTGATGATGAATAAGAATGTGACCTTTGGTTGATGAGACTACAAGAAGAAGTGTAATAAGAGATTATTGGGGTGGCAAAGGGGGTTTGGATAAGGGCTCTCATTTCTTTCTTTCTTTCTTTCTGCTGAATGAATGAAATGAAATGAATTAAGACAGTACCTTATTTAGTCCGTCACTCGTGAAGTCTGGAGTTGAGTACCGGAGAGCCTCTTATTTGAAGCTACTAGTCCTTATCCAACTACTTACTCCGTATCAAGAGATGTCGGATAGAACGGGTCGGGTTACTCGGGAATGAGTCAAGTATGCCCGGATCCGTACCCTAAGTTTTTGTTACTCGACCCGAAAACCCGAACCGATTAATTAGAACCAATTGAATAGACACAAATTCGAACCCAAATCCGAATTGACTCAAACTGAACCGACCCAATTTTAACCCATATCCGATGTTGACCGAAACAATTTTAACCCTACCAGATCAAAATATTAACCGAAGCCCGAAATCAAACCGAATATTAACACTACTTTTGATTTGAGTGAGGGTGTTTTGGCTGCTTCCTGGTTGTTGTGACCGTGAGGGTGTTTAGTTTTTTATTTTCATTTAGTAAAGTAATGTATGTTGTGTTATTGATGTACAATTGTCGACATATTTGAGTTGGGTTCACACTTTTTTTTATTATCTTTCTAGTTGGGTTAAGTATTAGTGGGTTTGAGTTGGGCCTTTATTATTTTACACATATATTTTATTTTAGATAATAATTTTTACGGATATCCAACCTGGCCCGTACCGAAAAACCCAACTTCAAACCGACCCGAAAAACTTGACCCATTTGATAGCCGAATTCGAAGAACCCCGACGAACCGAACACGGTCAGAACCGTCTTAATCCGATCCGATTGGGCGTGATCTGATTATTGACCTTAACCCGATTATGATCCGACCCAAAACCGACTCAACCCGATTGATAAAATCAAATTACGACCGGCTCGGGTAAAATTCAACCCAAACCCAAATATGAAGCTTTTATTGTCAAAACGGACCGAATCTGACCAGATCGACCTAATTTCCAAGTCTAATCTTGTTTAGTGGGGTTACTTTAGGGCCTCTTCTTCTGAAATTGTAAAAACCGAATTGAACTAAGTAAACTAAATTGTAACTTTTTATAGTTAAAATGAACTTAATTAATAATAAAATGATAATAACTGAAGTTGAAAAGAACCTAACCTAAGTGGGTTTAAGTCTTAGAAAGTGAAAACATAAGGCCCTGTTTGGGATCATTGTGAGTTTTCACTTTTTGGTTTTTAAATATTTCTAACTTGGTGATAATTAAGTTAATTTTGAAATACAAACATTTGGCATGTTATATCCTGTTATGATTTTCAAAACTGACAACAAAAATTTGAAAACTACTTTTTCTGGTTTACAAAAACTGGTTTTTAGTTTCGAAAAAAAACTTAAAACTGGAAACGATCCCAAACAACACCTAAGTTTTCCGTTTTAGCTTTTTCTTCCATTAACACTAATGTATACCATGATCATTATACATCGAATGTATTTTTCTACTACCTAACTGAATTTTCAAGAGACTAGAATGCATTTTTTAAAAATACAAATTTATTTTCTTCTTTAGATGATTACGCGGAGAAAATATAGGAGAGGATTTACAAAATTCAAAATACACCTAGTTTTACAATATAAGTTGTAAAACTTATCTCGACCTACATGGCTACATAGAGGGGAAAAAAGTAAATAAAAAACCTAAAAGAAAAATTTGTGTGAACCTATTTCATACACGAGGGTACGAGACTAATTGTGTATGGATACGGGCACACCCGACCCGATGCTATCCGCTCTTGATAAGGCCTAGCTTCAAATAAGAGGCTCTCGAGTCTCCACTGCTCCATCTCTACCCGTGACTCCCTCAGCGGTTGACTAAACACTGTACTGTGACTGTCTTAATTCATTTCATTCATTCAGCTGAAAGAAAGAAATGAAAGCCGTTATCCAAACCCCCTTTACCACCCCAATAATCTCCTACACTTCCTGTAGTCTCATCAGCAAACAAAGACATTATTCTTATTTATCATCACCAGCCCAGCAAACCCAACAAAAACACTTTCGGATATTCTCCAACTCTCAACAACAACAAGAAGACACACCAAAACGAAAAAAAGGTGGTAAACCAGCATTGACGATAGGCGGGGCAGGATGGGTACATCTATATGATTACGTAAAGGAAACAATAGACATGTCAGAGGAAGACGCACTTACATCTGCTAACCTACTAAAACGTACAAGGCACAGTACATCAGGATCAGAAACTGACTTAATATTCCGTGAAGATGCAGATAACGTTGTTAACTTTCTCCAACACTATTGCGGCTTTAATAACTCCATCATTAAACTTATCGTATGTAAGTACCCTAATGTCCTAATTGCAAATGCTTCCACAACTTTACGACCCAAAGTTAAGCTTCTTAAAGACGCAGGGTTTTCTACCTCTGACTTAGCTCAACTTCTGTCTTCTAAGCCCAAACTGTTTCTTAGCATTAACTTGAAGCCTGTCGTAGATTATTTGAGGGAGTTTTTGGGTAATGACGACGATAGAGATGTTGTTAGTGTTGTTAAGGAGTTAAGGCATAATAGTAAAAATGGAGATTTGGTTAAGAACCTTACTATGTTGGAAACTGAATGTGGTGTTCCTAGAGAGGTTGTCAAGGAATTCCTGATAAAGTATCCGTCGAAGTTTACCGTGAAGAATGCAAAGTTGCGTGATTTGATCAGTTGGGCCGAGGAGAATTGGGGTATTAGGAAAGGTTCTGCTGAGGTGATGGTTGTAATTTGTCAGTATCATGGTAAGAAAATGAATTCGAAGTTTCAACCTTTCCTTCAGTTCGGATGGAGGATGTGTGATGTCTTCTTGTTGTTCGCTAATGACTCGGGTTTGTTCGAGTATGGTGATATTAGGTTGAAAACGACCTTGAGTTTTTACATGAATAAGCTCCGTTATGATCCTGGTTACCTGGCTTCTCGTGTTGAGCTTTTTACTGTTAGCTTAGAGATTGTACGAGTGAGGTACAAAGTATTGTTAAATTTGAAGAAGATAGGGCTAATTGAACATGATTATGACCTTGCTTCTGCCTTCGTTCTTACCGAGGAGGAATTTTTCAATAAGTTCGTTTCCCCTTATGTGAATGCATCTGATGTCTGTCAGGAATATGTTGATAACAGGGGATCCTCTGAGGCGGTTCTGCTAATGGAGACATCCGAAGATGGAAGTGATCAATCGAATGGTGCTGCTGAATGAAGGGTTACTGCTTAAGTGTAGTGTGGATTAGATTAGTTCATCTGACTTAGGTTTTTGACTTTAGCTTGACAAGCATCAGTAAAATCATGAGTAGTGATGAGTTATATTGCTGTGAAAGGTGATCGCCGAGTTGTAAGTCCCCACTTGCTTAGTATTTATTGCAAATGTTTTTGTGTTGAGGTATCCGTATGGAATCATTCCCTAGGGCCAAATCCAGAATCACAACTCCTGGAACGTTCTTGTAAGCGATCTGCTTGTTAGGTAGCATACAGAACGACACCATTGACGAATGTGAAGTTTTGAGTAGTGTTGGGATTGAGCTGGAGTGGACATACATGGCAATGATCAGGTGATGTCTGTCTTGGCTTGCAGAGATCTAAGTGGGTTAAATAGGTGTTGGAGAATTTTGTGACTACTCTGGGTATGAGGTATCTCACTTGGCATTATGGCACCCTGTTCTTTTGAATCATTAAGTCTGGAGAAACAAACAAACCTGAGACATAGTATGCACATCCTGAAGTAGGGTGGCTTGTACCAAGAGGTGTATCAGCTTCATACTGCCTGCCTGCCTGGTATGAAAGGTCTGCCTTCCTGGCATTTTTTTGAGATTCTTGACAATGGTTCAAAACTGATGTCCCCTCTTTGTGAGATTCTTGACAATGGGCGTGGTTTCTTCTGTGGTGTACCATCACAAAGACGAGCCTGAAGATGGATGGCAACAGTCAACCCCTTTACAAGCTGGATGACGGGTTTTATTATCTAATGTAATCTAATGTACGAAACAGTCGAACATTAGCAACATTCATGTTCCTACACTTTCTGTTTTTTAAATCTCGATCTGCGATTTATGTTGATAGACTGGAGTACATCAACTAGTTCTGGTTTTCATACGAGGTATAATTCTTGTTGTGAAAGGCGCAGTGCCGGATTGTCAGGTTATTTTCAGTCGGATCACTAACAGACTGTTTCATTGGAGCATTTGGGTCTGTTGGTAGTGTTACAAGCCCTTTTCATGATTCTGGGGATGTGCTTGCAAGTTGTCCTCTTTTACTTGTTATGCTCTCTCGGAGTCTCTCTGTGAGCTGATATGATATTGTGTGTGTGTATCTACTTCGATCTCTTGGTAATATAGGGTTCATGTTTTGATGGGGCATGTTTTGATGGGGAGTGATGGACACTTCACATATTTGGTCAGTTTTGGTTCAGTTAAGAAGACACCCTTGTCTCTTTTGCTCTCTCATTCTGCCTTCATAGGCAGACCTTGTCCAAACTCCCTTTGCCTCCCCCAATGAGCTTGTCCTTCCTCTACTTCCCTTCCTCTCTTATACTTTGTCTCAGCAGGTAGAGATCTCATTTGTCACTTTGTTTTTTAATATTTTTCGTCGCTGCCTAACCCAAAACCTTTTAGTTAGATAAAAGGTTAACTATAATTACATAAATCCAAAATAAATCACTTTTCTGTATTGATCAGTCAACAATGACGAAATAATGATTCTCATGTTCGTTTGATTATGGTATTGTCCATATTTTGTACTGAATTTGTTATGAGCCACAAAAGAAGTTTTTACTAGGTTTAAAGCACAACTTATATACACAGATCAAACCCGAAGACAAGTTCTACACAAAAACGAAATCTTGTTTAAAAATAGAAGGGACAAGAAGATGAAAGCTACACTCATTCCTGATGCTCTATCAATAGGTCCTGTCAGTAACCTTTGAATCTGTTCTTTGCGATTGTCTAGAAGGAGAAGGAGAAGTTGATCTTGATCCCCTAGAAGAACTATGTGCAAAGAAGCTTAGCTTCCCAATTTTCTTTGAGAAGGAGCTCATAAACTTCCGTGAACCTGACTTCTGCATTGTCCTCTTCATACATACATGGTCCTTCTCCAAATCATTTAGTCTCATTCTCATGCGAGCAAGCTCAAGCTTCAGTTCCCTGTTTTCTCTCCTAAGTGACGCGTAATTGTCTTTAGGGGACATTGATGCACTGAGAGCTCCACTATTTACGCGCCATGATTGGAACATCGGCTTTGGGTCCTCTTCGGGGAGAGGGCAGTACATAGAGTTTCGTAGTTTTAGCTGTTCGAAGTAGAGCACTTGGACAATAGATTGTAGGGGAAGTCGCTCATTTTGTGCAGCGTGTGCACCTGCTTCTTGTGAGAGCTTTTGGAAGTCAATTATCTTGCATAACCTCCTCTTATCTGCTTCTGATAAGTTCTGATGTGCCTGTTATATAAGTGAAAAAGTATGTCATTTCGTCACTCAATTGAGGTTCTTGTGTTGATCTTCACCAATATTGCTAATGATGTTAAAGTACCAAACAATGCAAGCAGATATTACCTTGAGATATACATCAAAGGCACGATATAAACTATCATGATTATTGCGGGCATGTGATGGCAAAGCTTCAGCAATGACAAGGAACTTGTTAAGCTTCAGGTTGGCATCTGGAGCAATCTCAGCCAGATAAGAATCCACCAATTTTGAGACTTTATACAAAGCAGATTGTGAAGGTGACTGAGGACTATCACATTCAAAGACAGAAACATCCTCTAGATCCTCATCACTATCATCTTGCTGACTGAAGTTCACCAGTATTCTATGAACTGTATCCACATCAAATAGAGTGTCTCCAGCGTGCCGAAAGGATGGGATTAGAAGGTCATCAAGAGTAGCCATATCCAACTGAGAAGCAATCCTTCTTTCAAGTTCGAGCCTAGAAGCTACAGAACAATCCAGCAAAATAGCGCTTCTCAGAAGACCAAATAGAAAACTCAAAGGCACAGCTTGTTTCTCAATTGGTAGAAGAGTTACAATAGTTTCAACCACAATTCTTTCATTGCTACCATATCCACTAACAACATCAGCCCTAGATTGACTTGAGTTATTCCATGGATTGGCTTTCTTTGCCAACTCTTTTTCTGCATAATTTATTAGAGAAGCACCTATACTCTCTGGTCTGACCCCTCTGCATTTCATTGCAGTTATGACTCTCTGATATAAGTCCACCCTAAGGACTGAGAGATCCTCTATCCACCAGTCTCCTTCCAACTTTATGGGCTTACTCATGTGTAGCCTCCCTGAGCTACTATATTCCAACCTTGAAAAACTCGAAGCAATTTGCTCAGTACAGGCCTTAGAGGCTATAGCATCAATGCATCTGCTCACAATTTTGAGCTCATCGGCCAGTGGCAGAAGGTTTTCGCATTGCCTAAGGACTTCAACAGACATTTCGAGGCTCTTGCAGATTACGCTGTCAACGTATTCTTCAGCTCGAGACCCCAGGCTGTCTTTTGAATAACTGTCGGTCATTTCGAGGTAATCAGAAACGCATATGAGCTGAGCAACATTGGCTGGTGTAATCTCGAAGTTGATACCATAGCAATATTTTGCAGCCAGCTCGAATGTTTCGGCACCTCCAGGTAGGGCCAGTAGTTCAACCTTTGATGTGTCTGAATCACGAAGCTCTCCCATCAACTTGCGTATTCGACCACTACGAGACACTAGAGGGAACTGCAAGTTGTAGATAAAGAACCTTTCATCAGAATAATGAATTATAGATAAGAAGCTTTGAAAGAGATATATAAGAATGAAATATAGCTGACAAGTGACAACGACTTGAAATTCCTAGGATAGGAGTGTTTAATTGCCATGTGTAGTTCCTACTTGTAGGAAGACTTGTGCATACATACAGTATATTGATGTGGCACTTGTGGCTAAAGCTATTTGCTTGACCTCAGCCTTCCAATGAAGGTGAGCTGAAAGAGAGTGCCCAAAGCATCACATAGCGCAGAATTAAAAAAAAAAAAGCACACAAGCATAGGCAGCATAATTTGGTGAAATGTGCTGATTCGAAATGTGAGGTTGATTTGTTGCATCTAATGTCACAAAAGTTTCAGGAAATGGAGGCTACAACCGGACAAGATCACAAGAGTGGACACAGAACTTATCCATGACCTTGTTGTCGAAGCTTACCTTATGAAGTGCAAATACCCCTCCATCGACTTCAATGGTGATATCACTGGGGACATCTCTGAATATCCTGTTACAACAAGAAACAGAGCAAATCAACCAATTTGAAAGGATGAAAAAGAAGTAACAGTTTCAACTCCCAAAAACTCACAAACAAAGGTCCAGCATTCTGAAGTTTCTCAGGCATTCTACCGACATAGCTTGTTACTTTTATACAGTCCAAGAATTGGAGTTCTAGCTAATTATTAAGCTAACAAACCCCTCAGTATATTGCTACCTCAAAGTTGACATCCTAACATACAGGATCTTTCAGTATTCATAATGAGCATAACAATTACCAGCCACCGCACTGACATTTGAACAAGAATAGTAGTTGAGGACTCACGAACCAAACAGTCAACATGTACATTATGTCAACTGAAGGTTCCGAATGAATTGAAATTGTATTAATTGTGTTGTGGCCTGTGGGGTTGAAGCACCTTCTGTTCATAACTAACAGTGACAGTGATCAATGCTTAAGATATGGTGGCTACTTGATGCACATTGAATTTATGTATACTATACTGCCATGCTGTGAATTATGGCCCATGTAAATTCGACCATTACATTCAAGAACATGCATTTGGCCTTCTTCTTTTTTTGTAATTAAGTTTGAAACTTTAACCCAAAACCACCAACTAATTTCAGTTTTCAAATATCAAACTAACACTTATCAATCAAAATGCAAAACCCAGAAAGGATTATCAAACAAAAGCGTGATCTAGCTCTTTTGAAGTTGCCACACTGAAATTTCAAAAAAAAAAAAGAAAAAAAAAGAATATGGTGATCTGATGATCATAAAAAGTTTGACTGTGTTATAGTACTATGCATGACAACATTAACCTAGTATGAACCGACTTTAACAAGCCTCATGATAGGATGTCAAGATGTACGCAGCCTTACCCTTAACGTACTAATCTTCAAAACTAGAGAAATGATTTTTTTCCAGCTCAATATGAAGATGAAAATATGAAATGCTCTCAAGTAACAACACAACTAGGAAGCAAAAAAGAAAAGGAAAATTGAGTATGAGGCACAAACCATTCATTGCAACGGTGCCGAGAGCTTTTGGCAAGAGGAAGATGCTGCTTATCAGTGCGGTCCATAGAAGAAAGAAATTAAGGTAGAAGAACAAGAGTTGCAAAATAGTGGAAATATGGTAGGAAAAGAAGAGATATCAAATTGGAATTTAGACTTAAAATAGAGAAATAGAAAGGAACGAAGTTGAAGTGGGGCTAAAGAGAGTGAAATGAGGAGCATAGACAAACTCAAAGACAAAGACAAAGACTCAAGTGGAGATGCTGGATTATGGTCTCACTAATTCCTTTGTCTTGATTGAGAAAAAACTAATCTTTTTTGAAGCATTTTGGTAGCTAGCTAGTGTTCAAAGGCATGCATTGCAATTGCAAACAATTGTCCAACAAGACACAATGGGCCTAGCTAGCTAAGTGGGACATCATGACATGATCTCTCAGCTCTATTCCACTCTCTCACCAGTCACCACAATGGTGAAAATTGAGATGATGAGATGAGGTCATATTGAAATGAAGTCTTCAGTCTTTCAGTCAGTAAGCCGTTAAGCAGGCGCAAAAAGGGTGAGGGTGATCAGGGGTAGGAAAGTCAAAATGGTCATCCAGGAAAAAAGCGGGAAAAAAGGTAGTTGATGGGGTTGTTTTGTTTGACATTATTAGAACTAGAGCCTAGGCATGGATCGAGTATACTTCCTGCTTTAAGGAAAGGTGATAAAAACAAAATCATGATCCACATTCTGTTGGACTTGTACGTTGTACCCTTTTTCATATCTTTCGTACATTGACTAATCTGCACCATTTGTTTTTGTACGCATTTCGCATTGTTTTTCCTATGACAATTGCTCACAAAGTCACAAAGATATACGTATAACACCAATTATTAATTGTGAAAAGGAGACAATGTGCATGAAACATGTGTTAATAAGACAGACAAGTATTGTTTTACAGTAATCGAAATCACAATTATAATTGTGGATGATCATATGCGCTGCCCAATTATGTAATTGTGACTAAAAAGGGGCTCTCACTCTTTAGATTGAAGATTGGCACCCAATTGTGACACAAAAATCGAACCGGATTTAATATGGCTATTCAGGGGTCGCTAATGACCACCTGAAAAGTTATTAATCAATATTTCTCTATCATTAATAACTAAGCTCATATATGAGTAGATTCATACAAATTTTGTGTAATAATAATTGGTCGAGGTTGTGAAGTCTAATTGGGTTCACATAGAAATCCTTTCTCATCTCGACCGTGCAACCCCTATCCATCATCATCATTATAAAGAAACGACCGTGTAATGGAGTAAACATAGGAGAAAAATAATCATGTAACAGTCTAACAGAAGCAAAAAATTAGGCTTTATGCAAAAATTTCACTTTTCACTAGGGAAAAAGGGTAACAAAAACATTAAAAAGTCATCATCAAAAGGAGGATAAATAAGAAAATTGTGGATGTAAAGACTAAAGAGGAAGTGGTGGTGGGAGTAAACTGTATAATTGCCCACCATTTTCATGTCTGTAGGTCCTAGTATATCGTCATTTTAGCATGCTCAAAGTGGCTCCACTAGACCACCACTATAGCTTTGATACGATATCTGTGCTTATAATAAGTTTGTACAATATAACATAGGGAAATATTTTGGTCTATTGGTACAGAAGTTCAGCATGGATTATTTATTTAATGGCTCTAGTGTAATACTCCGTAAATTGTGTTAATAGAAGAAAAATAGTGCAGCATGTGTTGAACAACTTGGTTGCAAATTTGCAGTGCTGCCAGTGCAGGAGTATATCATAGACGTTGGTTCTTGGTTCTTACGGAGTAGTACTGCAAATTTGTACTCCGTATTACGTATTGAACTTGCCCGGCCCGCAAGGCGGCTTCGGCTTGACGGATGCGAAAATTGTTGTGTTGAAGCCTTGATGAAGGTAAATGTCATACTGGCTAATGTTTAGGATTTGTCCACAAGCCTACCTCTGACAAGCCTAGAGTGTTTTCATGTTGTGGATTAACTAAA
Organism: Pharnaceum exiguum; assembly: GCA_900322385.1. Classification (NCBI taxonomy): domain Eukaryota; kingdom Viridiplantae; phylum Streptophyta; class Magnoliopsida; order Caryophyllales; family Molluginaceae; genus Pharnaceum; species Pharnaceum exiguum. The sequence goes on along the minus strand of ONZK01002760.1, from coordinate 163,236 downwards.
CTTCAATATAACTAGACTTGTAATGCGTGTTCAGGTTCGATTGTTTTCGAATTGGGTCACTTTAGGTCGGGTTGTTTTGGATTGAACTATTATCGTGCGATGTTGGTTGGGATACTCGGGGTTCGGGTCGTTCCAACAATTCAAAAAATTATAATAAAATAATCATTGCGAAGAAAAAGATCGATGAAAATTAAATTTAAAATACAAAAGAATAATAATATATTGTTGAATAATAATATATTGTTGTAGTATTACATGTACTTCATATCTTCATGTTGATTTTCTGGTCATCGCGTCAAGTCGGAGTTGACCCTTAACCTGGAAATTTATTGATTAAACGGGTTCAGATCAAATCGGATTTCAGGTCGAAACTCCTGCCAAGACCCAAAAATCAGGTTAGGTTCGGTTAGAGTCAAGTTTTGTCAGGCCTATCCAATTAGACTATAACTAATCTTATTGGTGAGTTATTATCTTTTTGTTGGGTATAAACTATGCATGTAATTTGGCATTAGGGTTAGGTCAATCATATCCGCACTGCCCACTAAAAAGTAAAGTATTTACATCAAGCATGGTCTACATTTATAAACCTTGAACCCAATACCTTACTCAAATTAAAAGATGAAAATACGGAACCACTCATACCAACCATTTATTTGTTATTGATGAGTTAATTTTACCTAACGTGGAGTAAGAGTAGGAATATGAATTGGGGAGTACCAAACTACCAATATTCACTAGTGTATGTACACAAATACATACTAGTAAGACATGATCCACATTTCAAATATATAACACCTTATGTTATTTGCATATTTTTCATTTGCATGTTTTTCCATGAGCAAAGAGGTGCTACATATGCCATCATTCCGTGAAATTATTCTGTTAATATTTGAAGAGGTAATCTATCTTATATAAATATAAAATATGACAAGACTAGGAAAAAAAATCATCTTCAATTCTCATTATATGATTGAAATCAACTACAATATTGATAATTAATGCAAAGATATATACCTGAAATGATCACACGTAATTGCCTTTGTCAATCGAAAAAAACAAGATTACACATGATTTGTCATTATTACTTAAAATAAGAAAATAAACTCGCTATCAAGAAAAATAAATGTATTGCCTGATTTTCATTGGTACACAAATTAACATGCTTTTTTTGAAGTACTCATCTATATAAACTCAAGTTAATTTAGTTTTTTAGAGTAAAATCACATAAAGAACATAAAATCAAAAACACTTAAGATGAAGCTATTTGAAGTTTTGATAAACATTTGTTTCCTAGTTTTTCTGCCTAAGGCATTTGCATCGTTTGGATGTGAATAGGCGATCAACTCTTGGTCCCGACCTAGTCGAGTCTTCCCCAACTCCTCAATACCCTTGTACATAATACATTTTTCACAATAAAATGAAATGTGTTTAGAGATCTTAACCCGGGCCTGCCCCCTCCAAGTCCTTCATTCTACAACTTATTACAAAAATACATTTCATGGAATAATATACGTGTGCCACGTGGTCCAGATCTTATCCAATCTCACGGTATCCTCCTATTATCCATTGATTTTCTATTTGTGTAGTGTATCCACATAGCAAATAGAGGAATAACTTGCTCGAGGTGTCAAAGTCTTAATAAATTATTCCGTCTAATTTAATAATGTATTTCTAAACAAAAGATAGTGCAAGTGATCAACTAATAATTCCACGTACCATCACTCGTAATGCTGCATATATTTTTTACATGTAATAAAAGACACGCTTCAAGTTATCTTCATGTCTAAATTGGTTGTTCTAACTTAAACTATTTTTTTTAACGCACTTTAATTCTTGTTGTTACATGCTCACCAAGAATCCTTAGTGACCAATTAACTTATTTGATTGAACCCTCCCATAATTATTAGCTTAAAAGCTTTCCAAAACTCCACTTTGCTTTAACTTATGTTTTGTTTCTTTTCAAATGAAAAAGCCATGATAATATATAAAAGTCATGTGCAAAATGTTTATTTTCAAAAATGGTTGGTTAGAAACTTGTACCATATATAATCTCCTTCAAGAATCGATTAATAATATCATTTCAAAAAAATTTCAAATAAGTAAGTAACTTTGAACCCAATAGGTTTAAACTTTAAAGATGGCAAAACAAAGTAAACTTCACATTGTAACTAATCACTTAGTTCAATTGCCTCAAAATTGGGTCACCTTATTATGAATCAAAGATCAAAATTTGCTCCCCTTATTTGAATCAAAGCCTATAAAAATTGGCTCATGGAATAAAGTGTTTGCTAAACTATCAAAGAGTGAATCCTTTGTAGAATTAGAAAGTGATGTACATTTTGATAATTTGTTTTGCATTTTAGATATCGCGCATGACATACGATCCCAGTCATATATTCTAAGATTACAATTTGTTTGCTATCCACAATCATTGTATTCTAGAAAATACCATTTTGGTACATGACCTATATTATAATACCAAATTGGGGTCTCATTTATTCAATATGTCAATAAGCAGTCGGGCTTTGGTGTCCCATAACGGTGTCCCATTTTGTGTGCCACTTCAATCCGGACCGTTCGTGATTTGTTAAGGCATATAAAAGAAATTGCATTAACAAATTATGTGTGGTTGAGATTGAGTGGCACACAAAATGGGACACGGTTATGGGACACCAAAGCCACTCTGGTCAATAAGGGTACCTCGATTTTTTTAATATTGTACCAATATGGGTACCTTTTTTACCACCGTCAGATTTTTCCGTTAATTGTGATGACGTGTCAAACTCTAATTCGTTAGGGATGAAGAAAGGTTGTGAATCGAATGTTTTATCCTCATTTGTTTTTCATCATTCTTTTCGGTTATTCTTAGTCTCTTAGTCCCCATCATTGGAATACAAAATAAGAAAATGATGAAAAACAACTCAAAATGAGGGTAAAACAGTCAATTTGCAACCTTTCTTCATCCCTAATGAATGAGAGTTTGACACATCATCACAATTAACAGAAAAATCTGTCGGTGTTAGAAGAGGTATCCATATTAGTACAATGTTAAGAAATACAGCCATACTGGTACCCTTATTAACATATTAAATAAATAAAATGCTAGTTTAGTATTATACTAGAGGTCAGATACCTAAAATAATATATTTCCTATATTCTAAGTGATTAAGATTAATATTGATATAGTCATACAATCCCAATCTTTACATGCATGGATTTATTCATGCATTAAGTGGTAACCTATCTCATATAATATGACCAAAAGGAAAAGTATCATCTTCTATTCTCATTGCTAAGATTGTTATTGATACAATTTAATGGTGCAATCTTCACATGCATGAATAATTCATGCCTGAAATGGTAATCTATATCATACAACATGACCAGAAAAGGAAAAGTACCATCTTCCATTCGCATTGCAAGATCAAATTTAAGCACAATATGGGAAAAAATGGGCAGATACATGATACAATCGCACCTATATGGCTATGCATGCCAGCTAGGAAATCAAGATTATGTAGTATTTGCTTTTAGTTTTCTTTAGAAAAAGATATATTGGCTTGTTTTCATTATTACCCAAATCAACTTGTTTATGTCTGACAATTATATAAAGCTCAAGCTATATGTTTAGAGTTAAATCACATTAACTTCATAAATTAAAACCATCTACGATGAAGTGGTCTACAACTTTATTAAGCATTTGCTTTTTTATTTCTTTATCCTCAACTTTTGCATCTTTTGATATCTATAAGCTAGTCCCCAATTTTCATTACCCTTCAACTTTGAACAAAGATGTATTTTCCGAAGTAAAATATAAGGTACCTGGAGGGTCTCCTTTCCTTCCTCCTGTAACTCCACATGAAGTAGAAGGAAAGGTACCTGGAGGTTCTCCTTTCCTTCCTCCTGTAACTCCCCATGAAGTAGAAGGAAAGGTACCTGGAGGTTCTCCTTCCCTTCCTCCTGTAACTCCCCATGAAGTAGAAGGGAAGGTACCTGGAGGGTCTCCTTTCCTTCCTCCTGTAACTCCCCATTCAACAACTTCTAACAAAAATGCATTTGTCGAAGCACCATATATGGTGCCTGGAGGCACTCCATACGATCCTCCTGTAACTCCTCATTCAACAACTTCTAGCAAAAGTGGTTTTTTTGAAGTAAAAAGGAATGTACCCAGAGGTCCTAATCCTCTTCTGCCTCCAGTCACTCCTTATTCCAAAACATCTAACAAAAAAGGTGTTTATCAAATAAATAGGAATGTACCCGGAGGTCCTAATCCTCTCCTGCCTCTATTCACTCTTTATTCCAAAACAGGTGTTTTCCAAATAAATAGGAATCTGCCTCCTCCAAGTCCATATGCTACATAAGCTGCCAAATGACCCTGATTGTGTCCAATCTTGTAGTACTCTTCCAAATTCTTCACTTATTTCCACAATAGTGTACTCATAGTAGAAATGGAGGAGTGACTTGCTCGAGGTGTCAAATCTATGCTTAGATCACTAAGTTTAAAATTGTTTCGTGTCTCAAGTAATATTTAGACTTGCGAAAATATTTTAGTACTTGGTAAGGTGGTTGTGAAACATTGGTACAAGTGATCAACTACATTAGCACTTTCTCATTAGAGAAAGCATAAATTTACTATCACTTGTAATGTTACTTTTAGCATATATTAAAAGACATGATTCTTGTTGTTTCTTGTCCTTATTGGTTTTGTGACAAATTCAAATTTTTTTACGTAGGAATTTCATATTCGTTGTAAACTTGCTCATAAAGAATATGTAATCACTAGTTGAGTTGTTAGCTCGAATGCTTGCTTAATTATCACTTTATCCTAGCTTTGTGGCTAGTCTGCGCTCTTTGGACTTTTCAAACTTAGCGAACTGAAACATCTGATTAGCTAAATTGCTTTAATGAATATCTCTTTCTTGTTTTCCTTATAGTATAGGAATCCGCCTATCGATCCGGCTAAGATGATGCCGCCTTCCCCCGAATGATCGGTGTGGCCTTTAGCCTGCACTCCTGAGTGGTTGAGAATTGCCTTTCTTCGCTAATTGGCCTTTGCTCTCTGTATCGCTTTTCGAGTCAGTAGCGGAGGAAACTCCGCTAGGCGCTAGGCTGCCCTGAAGTAGCTCCAGATTGGCCGTTCAGTCCCGGTTACTGTGCCTATAAAGTCTAACTCTAACATTCTTCTTTCACATCTTTTCAAGTGACCAAGTCCTATATTAAGTTACGTGAGCATTTGGATCTAATCTTATCTTAATTGAATCAGAGAACAAACTCTAACTTATGCTATGAAAACATCCTCAAGCTCAGCTAAAGTGGATTCAATTTAGATCAAAACCAAGTCTACCAAAAGAATGTCGGTCAAATGAGATGAAATCACTCTAGATAAATTATACTTGATCAAATTAGATAAGGTTGAAGTTAAATTTATTTATATCGTGTCCACTTTTGTATCGCACCGAACTTACTTAAAGTTAAAATAAAATCAACTACGTACAACTAGAGAACTGGTGAAGAGATTGAATTGCTCAAAAGTAGAAAACACAATATCAAGCTAAATCCATTAAAATTGTCGACTCGGTTATCACTTGGCTTAAGACAAAACAAAAAGTATTTAATTTGTGAATAGGCCTTTGAAAGGAGATGTGTTAGCATATAAAAAAATACATTAAGATCATAAAAACTGAGAGAAAATGATTTTGTATTTCACAATTTAATAACTCTAAACCACAAAGCCTAACCATTACTATGAAATTATGAATGACTAAACAGAGTGGCCCACTTTTTCATATGGGCTCAACATCAACAAATAAACCTTACAACAAAAATTATGGAGGTAGGGAGAGAGAAAGAAGTACATAGACACTTGGCGTGAGAGAACGCATGAGTAACAATACAGCACAAACAGAGGTATGAGAAAAATATATGGGGGGTATTTCTTCAAATGCCTTAAAGACCAACAATAAGAAAGTAGGACTTGTTAAATACAAAGAAATTAAAAAGAAGATTATTATGAAGTTACCGATTAGTTGATTGACTTTGTGAAGACCTTCACTTTAGGCACTTTCAAGAGTTTCTCTAGTCAAAGCCCAAGGTTATCTAACTCGCGCATGTGTAGGGCTATTCTCTAGCCAAGACCCAAGGTTATCTTTAGATCATAGTCCAATTGATTTTCTAACCATTTTTTTTTTGAGATCCTAACAATTATTGGACATTCCCTTTTGTATTCTATATAACTAACTAAAATCAATCTCTTTAATTTTATCCCTTTATTTTCTACTTGTTACATCCTCTCTTATCCTAGTTCATCCCCATTGCACTATAGAAGCCTACGCAGTTCTTTTTTTGAACCAAAAATCACCATTTTTCTCACTCTATAAGTAAGTTTTCTTTTTCCTTTTTTCTTTTTTAAAGAGAAAAGATTGTTGAATACAACAACAACATCTCACTCTAATCCCATCTCAGATGCGATACTGATGGTGTCTGATGTATGCAGCCTTACCCTAAAAAATCAAGAAACTGTTTTCAGTAAATCAAAAAAGAAGAAGAAAATAAAACCTTACCCACAATTCCCACAAAGCCCAAACATTACAAACTGAATAAATTGGCCCATCTTACCATATTGGGCTCAACATAAACAAAACAATACAACAACAAAGTGACAGACTTTCATCTTCCTTTTGTATCAACAAACAAACCAACAGAGAGAGAGAAAGGAGTAGAGAAAGCAAGCGAGCAATGTATTCATGGCTACGCAGGAACCTCACTAGGAGCAACACTAACAACACAAATGAAAAAAATCACAATCTGGGTATTTCTCAAAATGCCTCAAAGACCAACCAAAACAAAGCAGGACATGTAAAAAGCAAAGAAAAAGAAGATGAATATTATGGAGTTACTGATCAGTTGATTGAGTTTGTCAAGACCTTTACTTTAGACACTTTCAAGACTTTCCCTCTTCATGGTATGACATGGCCTTTTTGATGGTGTTTTTGTGATAAAGTTTTGATCTTTTTTGATGGGTGTGTTTTGTTTTGTTGAATTTGATGTGATTTTGAGTTTGTTTGATGTTTTTGTTTGTGGGTTTTGTGTAGATGAGGAAAGTGGTGAGACAGAAAGCGGATTTGGTGGAGTTAGAGTGGATTTGTCTGAGTGGCAGCAGCAGCATGCAGTGATCATTTTGTCCAAAGTCAAGGTTTCATTTTTTTGGCTTTCTTTGTTTTGTGTTTTGATTTTGGTTTAATGTTATTTTCTTGGTTGTTATTGTTTGAATTGATGTGTTGTTGGTTGATGTGGGATTGATTATGTGATGTTTTGGTGATTACATTTAGCTTTGTTAGTTTTAGGATAAGGTTGCGTTTGAATGAGGATTTATCCTCGGTTGTTGTTGTTGTAGTTTTAGGATAAGGAGGATGATTAGCATCTAGCAATTGTTGTTGGATTGAGGATCATATTAAAGTAGGGTGATGTTTTGATAAATGATAATTAGTTAGGAATGAAGTAAATGTATAGTGTGATAACTTGGAATTGTGAGAAGATCCGTTTGAGGATTAGATCACATTTTTTGAGATAAATTGTTTATGCATGGGTAGTAGGAAAAGAAAAAGACTGAATTTAAGGTTATGGGATTTATCTTTGGCCTTGAAGGAACTAGGTTTCAATAAGATAGAGATTATGATAAGGACAATTTTCATTTAGGTGTTGTTTCTGGAGAAGAATGAGTGTTATAGCTTTCCATATTTCGAAATGGCTTCTTATGTTTGTCCCAAAACAATGGAGGTTGTCAAGCTTACAAGTGTGGTAGGATGTTGTGACTATTCAACATCAATAGTGTCCAGGACTCTAGATTGATATGTTTGATTGGGCGTCAATAGGGAGATCCTTGGAGACATTGATAGGATGAGGAAATGGAGTTCAAATTGAAATTGTTAATGAGATCAGTGGAGTGGATCATACTTATTATTGGAGTCACTCATGGGAAATAGATTGTACAGTCTTTTCAACTTATCCTACTTATTCATACATATTGGAGTCACGGTGAGTGACTCCAATAGTAGCATTTAGCAATTGGCGCTTTTTAAAGTTGTAGCTTCCACTATTCACCGTGGATCGAAATCATGTCTTAGAAAGAGTACCCTACTTTGGATAGACAGTGCTCCAATCTATTCTGAAGATATAGAAACGGTTTAGGATATGAGTCTATGGTGATTGTGTTGGTGATTGTATCCAAAGCTACTACCTTTGCGGTAGAACTGATCAAACTGAAAATAAACCACCTTCAATAAAGACAATCACAAGTGACTGTATGGCTAATTTATTGAGAACACATTCACATTTTGATCTGGGGAACGCAGCTGGTGGAGAATTTTTGGC
>ONZK01002760.1:128984-142449 GCA_900322385.1 Pharnaceum exiguum | reverse complement strand
GGGGGGGGGCAAAAAAAATAGAGGGATCAATGCACTTTGAAAGACAACTCAATCAGGGAGGTTGGAGTTTTGTGTGCTGATGAGATGTCTTGTTCGAGATACTATTGCTTGAAAGCTACACATGAAAATGACTCAAATTACACTACTCCGTACAAGCCACAAGGGGTCACAAATTACACACACGATTAGGCCACCATAGTAGATGGTAGTTTCGGTGCACCAAGTCATTAACACAACAACGAAAAGAAAAGGAAGTATAGGGGAGGTAAATACAGTTAAAACTTTTGAAAATGGGTTTATACAAGTTCAACTTGCATAAAAAAGAGGTTCTTGTTCATAGTCTTCACCAATTTTTGACATGGATAAATAAATATTATAGATAAACACGTTCCATACAATCCGAGTTTGGTTTTCATCATTCGGATCCTCCGTGTGTTTCTTTTTGGGTTTAAAGGGAGCATTGATGCCGGTGAGGCGGTGACCGTAAAGATTGAAAGTGTGATCTCTACTACTTGAGCAATTATCTCCTCGATCTTTCATGAACTTAGAACTAACAAACCTTTGGGTATTTATAAGATGATTAATGGCTAATGAGGTGTGTGTTAGTTGGGTGCTAATGTAATGGAGTGTTCATTCACATTCGTCATTCATTTGTACAATATACTCATAAGAAATACGGAGTATCAAAGTCCCATCTGTACTTCTGTTTGCAAACCTAAAAGGTATTCCTCAAGCAATTCTCATGATTAACCAACCATGATCTTCTCCCGTAATTTTTCTGCATTATTCCAAGTTTTGCCACTTATAATCACGACTCACCATCTCCATTGCTATTCTTTTGTTGTTTTTCCGGGTGAATTGCTTCTGGCATATAGTACTGTAGAACTGTAGAAGGTAAAAGCAACTATTGAATATTCAGCTTGACCGTACGTACATTTTAGACTTATTCAGCTTGAGCGTACGTACGTGTTCGACATTTGGACATCGATAAATTGAAGAGAGAAATTAGTGCTACACTGGATCACAGTAAAATATTTAATGGGCTATCCATTACAGATTAGTACAAATGGTGGTATAAGCAACCATCATGATTCTCTAATCTAACCTACAGAAACCTTTTATCTCCCTTTGGACATCAACTAAAATCAGTCTACTAGCTAGCTAACTAGGAGGGGTTGGGTTAGGCTACAATTAGTCAGCTCTTTTATGTTACACAAATCACAGATTACACATGTTTCATTATCCAGCATTCATGTCAGAATTATGCATTTGCTGTGGGGGGCCTTCTTCTGCAGCTTGACTTCCCTCTTAATTATCTACGCGTACCCATTCATAACGCCCTGGGAGAGGTAAATCGTTCATTATATCATAGTTATACCTGCAATTTCAGAGATTCCAGTAGCAATATGATTAGCCACATGCTCGCACAGTTGAATAGCAAAAAAAAAAACAGAAAAGTAAAGATTAAGATATAGGTCAACAGAGTAAAAGTGAAGATTAAGAAACATACTTTTCAAGGAAAAGTTTCTGCTGGTGCAGCTCAAAGCCAGCAAAAAACTCCTCCATTTCTGGAGTGGTGGGGATTGCCCTTTGCATATTCCGGGCTCGCCGGTTTGCAGAAGAGGAGCATGTCGGCCTTGTCGTTGAGCCAGGCGTTCCTATCGCTTCTGAGTCACTAATTAAGCTGCAAGGCGTGCTCTCTCGAGTACTCCTGCATTTGATTTAACAAGTTGGAACAAGATCATAAGAATCTAATTTAGCCCATCTTGTTTTTGTAGTAGAAGCATGCAAGTACAAGTAGTCATGAGAGGTTCATACAAAAAGCCAAGATCGACGACAACAAAACATGAAAGAGCACATTCAAAAGTCTTGTAATCTTTAGAACTACAAGCTACAATAAGCAGGCTACATTTGCAATGGAATAATGTGTTTCTATGGCAAGAGCAGCGCCCTTTTATCAACAATGACATTGCATAAAAGAAGAGTATGAGACATGCAGCCGCACTTTTATCTTATTAACAAATGTTGTAACCCACCACAATTCTCTGTTGCAAGATTGGATATGGTCCCCAACAGATCAATAAGAGTAAGCATATTCTGATATATCCTCACTTCATTTTTGAACCAAAAAGAAATAGAGGACAGATCAATTGCCGACACATCCTTCTTTCTTTATAAGCTCAACCTCACGTGTTTTACTACCAACCACTTTTCTCCTAACTTTAGATCAAAGACCAGCTGCCCAATTAAATATATTGCAGCAAGACCAAATTCAATAGAATTAATACAATACTCCTAGAGTCTTAGTTATTATAATCTATGAAGTGTCAAGAGGAAGTATCTATAAGATCACAAATGAGAAGCTTCAGTGAGAATATACCACAATGCATCACTAAACTTCACCAAAATATAATTGGTTGATCGGGCATGTTACTAAAGCAAGAAATCTATGCATTATTGTAGGAGCACACAAATACCAAGGAACACAAATGACAAGCTCAAAAGGTTACTAAGAATAGTAGCAAGCAGTAGTCACGGGTCACAAAGAGCACAGCCCACGGCTTCAGTTCACAGGACCTTTCAAGAAAGCAATTTGAGATACTACTCAGATAAGGAGGCATTCAATGAACAGGAAAAGCCAAAGCCAAAACCAGAAAGCTGAAAGCTGAAAGCTTTATTTATTTGTATATACTCATTTCTTGAGTTATTTAGCATCCTATAGACTACAGTTTGGCCCATGCTACAGACCAAGTAAAATAACAACATATTTTCACATACAGAAAACTAGACGGTTACAACTTACAACCTACACATAGAGAACTCACATACACACACATTTCTAGTTCAAGTCCCATCAACAAAACCTAAATATGTAATGTATGGCAAAACTATAAACATGTGCAGTTGTGCACTCAACAGTGAAAGCATTAAGTAAACTAGTCCAAAGTCCCATTCAGCTCAACATCATTGGGGTAAATGTACACATCAAATCCTCCATTTTCATAAGCAGCAGTATCTTTACTGTTAGTTTTCCTGTTCTGTTTCGGAGAAATTCATACATATCAAACAATATACTAATAAAGGCTCAAAGAAGAGCACATATTTAAATCTTTTTCACTTTTATGAAAGAAAAATTTTAGTAGTATACTTGACCAACATTCACAAAGCAAACCTTTACAAAATAAAGAAAAACTCTTTTTTTCACTAAGGAATATGATAATAAAGGTTTAATAATAATAGTAAAGCAAGAGCACATAAAAAATGCTTTTTTAAATCTTTTTTGCAAATAAAGGTGGAAACTTTTGGTGGAATCCAACAAGGAAAATAAGTAAAAGAAAAAGGAAATGAGTTTGGTTGGGTTGGGGAAAAACAAAAATGACAAATGGCAAACATGAACAAGGAGAGTGTTAGTGTAGTTTTCAAAGAGTTATCTTTTGGAGAAAAAGAGGTGTGTCCATATATCACATCATAATATCATATCAGCAACAAAGACAAATAATAAAGGCACCTCACCCTCACAGACTCACCTCACCTCCTTCATGATTGAGAAAGCCCCAATATCCCACTCACATTGATAATAAATAAATAAAAAGGGAAAAGGGCCACTATACACAATAACACAAGTAACACAACAATCACAAAGGTAAATTAGTACGGTATACAATTAAAGACAAACAAATTATTAGTACTAGCACAGAACAATCAAATCACATTACATTTGCAGCAAAAAAAAAAATTAATTATATGAACCTACAACATCAATCACAAAAATTGAATTAGAAATTGCTTGGGACTAATTAAACTCAAATTAAAATTAAACTAATTAAAAGAGGGAAAAGTCATAACTTTTATGAGCATGGAAATTTGACAGTTAAACACATAAAAAATACTTAAAAAATGTAACTAAAATGATAAATTAGGGTAAATAACTACCCCTAACAGAAATTAAAGTACAATTAAATAACAACCAATAACAGAAATTGAAATAAAAAAATTGGGGCAAAAAATGAGAACATACAAAAAAAATTAAATAAATAAAATAAAAAATACCCAGAAACAGAAATAATTAAACAAACAAAACCCATATCTTACTTTTTACAATTAACCAAAAAAACACCCAAACAAAAATCAAATAAGCAGAAAATAAATAAAACAAACAATACCCAGAAACAGAAATAATCAAACAAACAAAACCCATATCTTAATTTCAACAATTAAGACAAAAAAAACACCCATGGAAAAATTAATTAAATAAAAAAAATACCCAGAAACAGAAATAATCAAACAAGCAAAACCCATATCATAAAATTCAAAAAAAAGGGAAATTAATTAAATTAAAATAATAAGAAAGAGAAGCCAAACCTTTCTCTAGAGTCATACTCAAGATTATTCTCTCCATAAGAAGCCTCAGCACCAGAATAACAATTATTATTATTATCATTAACACTATTTTTATTACTATTATTATTATTCCTCCTACCAACAACCACCACCTTACTCAAATGACCATACTGCCCCCCATTTGGGTTTTGGTTTGGGCTGGGCTTGGGTTTAAGTTGGGCCGGAGGAGGAGGGGGTTTTTCAAGGCGGCGAGAACGGAGCTGGAGATAAGAGAGTTCAGGGTTAGGTTGAAGAGCGAGAGTACGAGCGCGGGTTCGAACCCCGAGAGTGGTGGTTGATGTACTAGTAGGGATTTCCATCATTGCTATATCTCCTGTTATTTTTCCTTTCTTCATGTACTTTCCCATTTCATTTAGGGAGAAGAAACAAATAAAAGGGCGGGAGGTTTGGTGGGTTTTTGTAAAAGAGGGGAAAATGAAATAAAGTTAGGGTTTGCTTTGGGGTGGGGAGGGATATTACGGCAGAAGAGGGATTTTGTTTGGCACGGTGTTTAGGTGAAGTGAAATGAAATGAAAGGGTTATGTTATACTATAGTTTATTTGTTTGTTTGTTTGTTTGTTTGTTTATATAGTGCGGTGGGTATTGTATTTATGTTGAGAAATGATGAAACGGGGTGAGGGGGTCACGTGAGAAGCACGTGATGGGGGAAGGGGGTGTACTTGTGTGTTTTTTTTTTGTATTCTAGAGTTCCCTCCAATCTCCTAAAGGCTAAAGTACTCCAAGACTTCTAGAGTCCTAGCTAATCCGTTTGTGTGTTTAGAACGAGTAGTTTGTAAGATTAAATATACTTTTTTCCTTATTTTAGAGTTTCTTTTTATTCAATTTCCCTTCAATTATCATCATTGCATGTAGAGGTGGAAAAAAATCGAAAATTAGCCGAAATCGACTACTAATTGACTCACTAATGACTCAATTATTTAACCGGGAAACTAAAAAGACTGAACCCGATTGATCGGTTAAATTTAGGGTTAAACCCGATCCATCCAAAAATCACTCGTATTATCCGAAAATACTAATATTTTTATATAGAAAAATATTTTTTCAAAAAAGTTGTTTAAAAAGTAACTCTTTTGGATGGCTTTATCATAACATCTCATTTTTATAACTTTATGACGTTAAAATAACTTTATCATCATATTATAATGTTAACAACCAATTAAAGACAGATAGTTGATTTTTAAGAGCATTTTCAATAAATGAGGTATATAAACTCTCACTCTCTCATATTCGTGTCTCTTTAATGATCCGTGATCCCTATTATCCATAAACATGTGCACCCAAACACTATCTCCTTTTACAACCCCGAAAAATCTTTATATTGGAAAATTTTTCCATGTACCACATTAGTGCCTTTCTCTTTTTAGTGCCTTTATCTTTTTTTCACAATCCCAAAAAATATTTATCTTGGATAAGTTTTCAATGAACCTCATAAGCGCCTTTCTTGTGTTGAAGCGTACCTCGCTTCAAGGAATGAGTTTCTAACAGCCATGAGCATCTCTATTGACTATGATAGAGCTTTTCCTCTACAGGGGCCTTGTGCAGTAAACACCCTATGGAGAGTCATTTGTCGTCGTAAAATAGTCTTCGCGAAACTTCGGGAAGAAAGGTAGCCTTGTGTGTACGCATAACATTTGTGGTCGAACCTGCCCAACTTAACTAAGAAGAACAGAGCTTGATATACACATCTTTTTCCCTCTTTAGGGAGGGTTTTAAACCTCTTTTTCCCCTACCTCATTATACATTCTCTTATCTTGTTCGTATTCTATATCGAACTTCTTGTGATAGGTAGGTTGGAAGGAAAGTCTAGAGTTGATGTAATAAGGCAAGAGTTGAGGGCATTGATAAGAATTAATGGGCGAGACCTAGCAATAATGATTTGTATTTCTGGATTCGGATGAGCCTAGTGGTCTGCGGTTGCGTTCTTCACCGACGCTTGCCTAAATCCTCCATAAAAAGTGCTAAGAAGCACTCATTATACATAGCTGACCCTTCGGAGAAGAAAGTGTGAAACAAAAAAACGTGAACGAATAAGTAGTTCGGAATCATTATCTATATCGCAATTATTCTTTCTAAAACAAATGTTTTTCAATTAAATATTTACAATAGTTTCATTGTCATCTGCCTTGTAGTCGGTAATTGTATTAATTAATGAAGCATGTGTGATGAAGTTTAATTGAGCTCAATTAAATGGAATCGCATTGAACGAGAACAGATAATCGTGCTAAAAATGAACAAATAATTTGACAACCGGATGTGTTGACGAGTTAGTTGAGATGGCGAACTCCTCACTCGAACTCCCGGGAGACCTGGATTCGAGTCTTCCATCTCCCATAAAAAAGGTATCCTTACCTTAAATAAAAAAATAAAAATGCGAATCGGATTGGAAATGTCCAAAACCAATTCCACCGAAATGGACGTGAAATACAATGGTCCTTAGTGATCGAAGTGAAGTGTTGCCTTAACCACATGCCATCTCACAATCCATAGTATATCTAAAGTGAGTTTGAATGCTCGAGCCCAACCTTTGGGGGTCACGAAGTCTGATGCTTGTGCAACACTTCCGAGTTACACAAGATGGATCAAGCCTAGTAGAATCTGAATTTTAAGTGCTAAAAAGCTTGAAGATTAAAGTTTCAAGTTTAGCTCAAAAAAATTATGAACAACTTCGCTTTAGTTTAGTTTGAAATTTCTTGTTTGAGTTCATCATGTTCTTTTTAGCTCATTTTCACCAGGAAAAAAAGTTAAGCTTATTTCAGTTCAATAGTTTAAGTCACTTGCGTTCAATCCAGGTTTAGCTTGTGAGCGCAATTTTTTTTGATATTAATATTCATTCATGGTAATTGGTCTCTCATTGAAAAATGTCTTACTATATAATTTCGATTCATAAGGTTTTGAAAAGTATTTGAATTTTGAAATAAATAAATAAAATTTTATTGTGAATAAAATCAAATTCATTTAAGTTAAGATATCTTCAGTTCAATTCATCTACGAATAATTTAATAGAACACGCCCATGGTTATGTAAAACAAAATATTAATGCTTTTGCTTGTTTTGTCTAGTCCATCAAAGATTGCTCACTTGGAAAATCAGTTGTTTGTATTGCTTCGAATTTACATTGTTTTTTTATGTTCATTGATGTCAAGCATTAATTCATCTATCTTGGCATATAAACAAGACTAAATGAAATTTTCACTAAAAATTAACAAAGAAATCAAATACAACCCCATGTACACAAACTTTAGATATTGCTTTTTTTATAAAAAAAAAAGTGCATGGGAGTGTTAGAAGTAGTCTTTTATCGGGAAGATAACATCCCAAATAAGAAAAAGAAAAAACTAATACATAACAAAACAAGTGGCATTTGCAATAATACAAATAAATTCATATCCAAACATTTATTATCATGGGCCATAAATCATTTTGTGGAGAATGTTATCTCACATCAATACGAGAGGAAATGCTCGATCTATGTAAACGGTTAGAAGGTTACTTCTCATATTACCAATTGATTTTAGGACAAGACCTTTGTAAATTCATGTGTGGGTTGTTTCTCCTCATAGTTAGTTGATACGAAAGGGTGGCCTAAGTCTCATCTTGGTATAAAAGCATATTCGCTCTTAAGCGCGCTCTTTATTTAGTTGTAAATACATGCGAGTCTGCTTGCGGGAAAGTGTATAGAATGTTACATTGTCCCATACTAAAGAGATCAAGAGAAGATGAGTTCGTGGAAAGGAGAGACAACGAACACCATCACATGAGCCTTGAGGGATTACAAACTAAAATCAATATGCAATATGGATTATAGGAAATAGGGGTGGGCAAGATAACCCGACCCGAATTACCCATGACCCTCCTCAAAAATTGGGCACCCGATCTGAAATGCCCGTTTATTCCCGGGTCGGGTATGACTACAAGTACTCAAAATCAATTTTCGGGTCAGGTACCTGACTTTGCCCACCCCTAATAGGATGAGTAATACTCTAGGCTTTAATATAAGAGTAAAGGCCTCTTTTGTGACCATTTGAGGAGACATAACTCTCGAGAATGACCATCCTCCTTAGGTATACCCTCAAGGAATGGATTGTCTTTGAGGGAGGGGATTATGAATGAATTGTTGTGATTTTATGATAGGACTTGGACGCGCACTTTGGCCCAACCATAGACATAAGGAATATCCACGCGTATGCCTAAAACGGTTTCAATAAGAGAAAATCTTCTCCATATACTTTAAGGTACTTACTATTGTATTTTAAGTGGGAGGATCGTCGTTTAAAAATACAAAAAAAAAAGAAGAAGAAGAAGTTCATATCCTTTCACAATGTAGTGCAATAACCCGAAATCAATTGACATTTAGAGAAGTAAACATTTAGAATATTAAATTATTAGGTCTCTTTTTTTCTCTTCAACGAGGGACAAAATTCTATGCGTTAATCTATGTTGTATGCCTTGAATTGGGCATTTAAAAAGGACTAGGGTAATGTCACTATGTATATTATTAACGAACAAACAAGTGATCAAAAAAGAATTAAAGCAAGTTTGAATATTTTTTTGTGTGCAAAATTTTAGTTTGTTTAATTTAATTTGACGTAAAATAGTTTAGTTTCACTATTCAATTGAGTTCATTTTATACAATACTTCGTATATACATAGTTCAGTTCAATACCCTTATCGTAAAGAACAGCCGATCAGGTTGTTAAGCAAATTTTTTTTTTTAAAGCTAAGCAAATGTTCTATTTGCCCTTCATGATGGATGATTCTGTAATCCTACTTTGTGCGCCGAATTAGAGGCTTTTTTATACGAGTAAGTTGTATAGGTGCATTATTCAATGTTATTGCGCCCAAATCAATTTCTATTTGCCCTTCATAAAGAATATATGGGCCCCCCAATGGGAATCTTTTGCTTAGACAAATGATATACTCGTATACTGTCACACTGTGTGCACGGTACGACAGAGTCACATAACTATTTTTTTTCCCGCGCAAAACCTCCGTTATTTCTCTTCGCCCGCGCTTCGTCAGACATTTCGCGCCAAAAGTCTCGTCAATGATTTACGACTGCGACAACGGAGTACGGACTAATGGACTATCTACCTCTCTACCAGACTACCACCATATTTTATTCTTGTATATTCAAGGAATATCTATGATGCTACGAGTATCGGTGTAGCTTACGAAAGCATTTTGCGTGTACGAAATAGTATATTCCGTATCAGTATGCGTATGGCACATACCCTAATGAAAAGTCCTAATTGCTTGTGTCCTCCGTAGTAGTGTTACTACTGTACTTACTAGTGTAGTATAAAATCAATTTAGTAGTAGTCCTACTACTTTAGATTACTGCGTTAGATATTTAGGAATTAGGAGTGTATAAAAATTTGTGTAAAATCGTTTTATATATGAGACACAGTTATTAATGACTATCCATGACAACCTTTTTCTGTCAATATTGATCCCCATTCTCACATACGGAGTATAAAAGTAAAAGTATAAAACTGGCCTCATAGTCTAGGTTACACTGCTGCTAGGTGCCACTTCTTTTTATTAAAAGTAAAAAGGAAAAAAAAGTAGCTAAAAGTCAAACGTGCAATTCGGTGACATTAGTCATATAAAGTTCTAGTTAATCATCTGAAAATGCCCATTAATCATATAAAAATACATATTAGTTACATATAAAATTGGCTATTAGTCATCACGTGTAATTTTTTAAAAGAAAGGTGACGTGGCACCCGGTGTACAAGGTGTACAGGTACATTGGGTGCACATTAGACCTGCTGAAAACAGGCTCATATAAATTTTTCTGTTAAGAATAGGCAAGAGCAATACTTAGTTATCAGTTAGTATGACCAGTTTTGACTAATAGTTAGTACTGAACATGATAAAGTTGTTGTTTCATACTCGTACATTAATTATTTCACATTACAGAATATAAATGGATAATGAAAATTTTGTTAAAAATACTGTTTGTAACAATTTTTTCTTTAACATCATCTTGCCCAAAATTATTTTTGGTCACCAAACAAGCCGAAGAGTAGTTTGATACAATCAAAACTACTCTCACAACATGAAACAACTAAATACCCTTTAAAAGAGCTTTCGCCAACAACCCTTAATATTATATTTGACAATTGACATCAAACCCCCCAAGGGAAAATGAATCATATTTAATCTCAATAACTTCTTCCAAACATTTGTGCAAATTAATAGAAAATGAAAGATAAAGGTGAGATGGGAGGAGTACTCTATTTATAAATGTTAAATGAAGACGGTGAATTAATGAGGAAGATCGTTGCCGTCGTATGGAATGGAAATACTCCGTAGTGAAATTGTAGTATAACATTGGATCCCTCTAAAGTGGGACACCTTTCAGGCAATCGTCAACCAACACGTGGGAGCTTATCATCATCGATGTTGGCGTCTTC
The DNA here is from genome assembly GCA_900322385.1 of Pharnaceum exiguum. NCBI lineage: Eukaryota > Viridiplantae > Streptophyta > Magnoliopsida > Caryophyllales > Molluginaceae > Pharnaceum > Pharnaceum exiguum. The sequence continues at coordinate 131,629 of ONZK01002760.1, read as the reverse complement.
ACGGTTCTTTAACATTCACATAAAGTAATTTTAATTGTCCATCAAACTCAAGAACCCTTTTGACTTTTGCTCCCACCAATCTGATATCAAACCCGCGAAATGTACACGACTGGAGGTTAGATTTAAAATTGAACCACAAAGGCACACAGCATCGGGTACTAATCTAATTTTGAGCTCAGTTTAATTTTCAATACGACACTTAAAGCACAAACTGACTAGTTTTCTAATCGAGTACGAACAGGACAACAAATCAACAATGGCATTGGCACTTTGGCAGAGCCACTTAAGTAATGTACTTAACTAAAGGGACATTTGACAATTGCACACGCACCTTTAACTTAATTAGCGAAGCACATAAGAACACTTTGGAGTCCCCTGCGTGCGGCTTTTTTATATATGTTCTCTTGCATTCTCCATTTCGCACCTGATATGTGATCTTGTTTATAGCATTTGCTAATTGCTACACGGATGATGATTAAATCAAAATTGTAATACGATTAAACGAACTTAACCGCTTGTTAGCGCTAATGTACAACACTGAGCCTTCGATCAGGAGTTCATGATCATTTTATTTTCATCAGCAAGACATCAAGTGAAATATTGTACAACAACAACCAATTGACCGAGTGTAAATTCACGCTTAATACTATAGATTAATTATGAATACCTTTCTACAAATATATGCTGTCCTCTTTGCTAAGGTAATGGCCAGAGCCTCGAGGCAATCATAGTTGCAATTATTCGATAGTGGCAAGCACTACTATTCGTAGGTACTTCTTTGCAAGTCTATCTGCATTGGCGATTCATTTAGTTGATCTTTGTACGATGAATTGTTAACGTCTTTATCCTTGTATTTAACGGGAATCACGAAAGGAATATATTGGAGAAGTGCCAAGGTGGTGCACCATTATTGAAATCAACGATTCACAACGTCATATCTAGGGGAGTAGACGCACTACAGCCGTATAAGACACTGGAGGGTAAGAGTTAATTTGTGTTGCTAAAATATGTCATGGGATCTTAATGCGTTTACTCTGCCAATGGCATGCAGCATCCCGATATTCAGCATTGCACAGTCCGTCTATTATTTCCCTCTAGCTCGTACTTCAGGGATACTCCGATCCTTTCATGTGGAGGCATATGATAAACAATTGGTATCGAAACCTAGTAATATCATAATGATTTTTACTAGAACTTGAATACGTTTATTAAGATTATATTTCAGCAGTGTTATTGTAATTATGTTAAACTTGTAAATCGATATTAATATGCTAATTCTACAGAGATGAACAAATGATGAAGAGAAATGAAAATGATCTTTATTATCTCAATCTGCTTTGCTTTGAGTGTTTGATCTGACTTATATAGTTGTGCTCTACAATGCTGTAACAAATTACATTTCACAGCTAAGCTTTTCAACAAACTAATAACAAATTCTTAACAACTTCTAACAAACTAATAACATTCACAACAAACTTTCCCGCCAAAGCTTCCTTGCGTTGTATTCGTGTGTGAGCCTCCATATGCGTGTGTTGTATGTATGCTCACTCCTCAACACTCCCCCTCAAGTTGGTGGTGTAGATACAACACCTAACTTGGATAAAAGCTTAGCTTGTCTTGTTGGTCTGCAGTAAGGACTTTAGTGAATACATCAGCAAGTTGCAGCTTGGTTGGAACATAAGATGGCTTGATTAAGCCTGACTTCACATGATCTCGAATAAAATGGCAATCCACCTCTATATGTTTGGTTCTTTCATGATAGACATGATTAGCAGCAATGGAGATAGCAGCTTGGTTGTCACACTTTAAATCAACAGGTGTGAGCTTTGAAATACCAAGATCTTTGAGCAATGAAATGAGCCATGTAACTTCACATGTAGTAAGAGCTATGGCCCTATATTCTGCCTCTGCTGAAGAACGTGCTACCACATTTTGTTTCTTTGACTTCCATGATATAGGTGATTCGCCAAGCAAGATACAGAAGCCAGTAGTTGACCTTATGCTAAATGGACATGATGCCCAGTCAGCGTCGCAGAAAGCTGTCAAGTGAGCAATAGAAGAGTGCGCCATAAGTACACCTTGTCCTGGTGCATTGCTGAGATATCGTAGAACATGTAAAACACCATCAAGATGAGCTGTGCGTGGTGCTTGCATGAATTGACTTAGAAGCTGAACAGCATAAGTGATATCAGGTCTAGTAATAGACAAATAGATTAATTTGCCTATATATCTTCTGTATGGCTTTGGATCATCGAGTAGATCACCACTGTCTGTAGTGAGTTTGATATGTAAAGGCAATAATGGTTGTTTGTAAGCCTTTGTATCACGAAGACCTGCTTCTGAGAGAAGATCTTGTGCAGTTCTTGTGATTTCCAAGCCAAGAAAATATCTCAAGTCGCCTAAGTCTTTCATTTGAAATTCTCCACACAGCTTCTCTTTAACTTGAGCAATATCTGATAACTCATTTCCTGCTATGAGTAAATCATCAACATAAACTAGAATGACTGTAAAACATGCTGCTTGTTGTCGAAAAATAGTGAATAATCTGCCTGTGATTGAGTAAAACCAAAAGAGAGTAATGCCGCAGGCAATTTTGCAAACCATTGTCGAGGTGCCTGTTTGAGTCCATACAAAACTTTGAGCAG
>ONZK01002760.1:79009-100194 GCA_900322385.1 Pharnaceum exiguum | reverse complement strand
GGTCTGCTGCAGCATAACTGTACTCTGGAGAAAAGACTTCAAATTATTTGCATCCACAGTACACTTGATACTACGGTGCAAATAGTAATGAGACTATGCATAGATGGTACATCATATTTCCAGAAACATTTGACTAACAAGGTGAATTTCATGTAAATTTTTCTTCTTACTATTAACTAAGAGTTCATATCTCCAACCACATCACCAGTCCGGTTACCCACAACACTCGCAAATATTTGTTTGCCAACAATTCAAACTCCATTCCTTGCCCAGTTACAAAGAACATCGATATACTAAAACATATACAGAAGTCAAAACAAAAGTTTTATAATAAAATTAGCTCACCGGCATTTCCTAGCCCCGATTTTGACTGCAGAATGGCCTGTCCATAAATTGACGAAGGATCCATGGGCATAGATTTCTGAGCTGCACCCATGTTCACCTCACTCTTGATATCCTATACATTCAAATCAGTTCATGTAAATGATTGGTTGTGTTGAGTGCAAAAGGAGGTTATAACATTGGAAGTCTTCAAAGAAGATACTAATTTCTTTATAAACATAAGACATACAACAATAACAACGACAACAACTACAAAACAGCTTCAATCCCCAAACATAATGAACCAGCTAAAGAAGATAAGTAAGGTAGATGTAAAGAGATCCTTACAGTGTTCATATGAGGCCTTGCCTGTATTTGCTGCAAAGCAGCAGACATGCTCCCAGAGTTACCTTGGACCAACTGGCTGAATCAAACAAAGTTGAGATGACAAACACATGATCATCTTTACCGGCACGATATCAGCTATAAAGCCAACGTTTTTAGAAGAGAGAATTACCCTTGTTGGTTGCTTGCTGATTTGAGAAGAGCCATCCTGTTATCCATTATACCTGGAGATGCATCTGAATCAATTGAATGAGTGTGCTTTATGTAATCTTCATTCACAGATGTTGATATACTAGCTTCTTCCATCACCTATTGAGAGTTCATACCATTTACAGGGCCACCAAGGGGAGGATGATTTGGACCACCTCTTTGCATCTGAGCATTTCGCTGCATGATCTGTAACTGCTGCATTTGCAACTGTTGCTGTTGTTGTTGCTGTTGCTGTTGTTGTTCTCTGGCCTTCATTTGTTGTGTCTGGCATACATTTAGAAGAGAAACATATGTTCACAACATTGTAAGTGTTAAAGAATGATGGTACCCCTCCCTCCAAAAAAAAAAAAGTAGCATTACAGAGAAAAGTGCTACCTCAATGTAAGCTGCTGCAGCCTCAGAATGCTTTTCATTTGTCCTAGCAATAAAGATATCCCAAAAGACAGACCACCACTCGAAAAGAAACCCTCCGGGAGCATCAATTGCTACAAGAATTCACATTTCAGTAAGAAGACAAAACTTTCAGGAAAATCAAGAATATACAAACAAGAAAAATAAAGAAAGAAGTTTACCAACTGGATCCGTAGCCACCTTCCCTTCAGCCATAAATGCTTTGGCAGAGTTATGCAATTTCCTTTTCAGCAAATAATCATGGATGTAGACATCCAACCTAGGAGAAAGAAAATATTCATAAAGGCGGTATTATACATAGATGAATCCACCTCAAGGAAGGATTATTTAAGGCTTGTTGGTGATATAGTTAATCTCAATTTGCACATTGCAAAATTACTCTGTCACAAAATGTTTGCTATGAACAATGAGATGTCACAAAATCAATGCAAAGAGAAACTGCCACCAAAAGAAATCCCAAAATCTACTCCTATGTCGGAAAAAAAAAAAGGATTCTACTCATGCTCAGTCCAGTAAAGGCGGTGTGCCAAACTAATACTAACGGTTTGACTATATCCCGTCCAAGAATTACAGCAACACCGTATTTCGAACTTGAATACTAATGTGGATATGATCACACACCATTACAACTCAAGTGTTCAACCTAACACAGACACACTTTGATCGCATAGTACTTTCAGCACACCCCTCGACCAGCATGCATCAGTCAACCTTCACTTAATTCAACAGCCAAACAAAACCCACACACCAACACAACATCCCTCACTTCAATTACCAATTCTTTGTCATTTGAAACTCTGTATATATTAACCTAGCTAACAAATCTTCTGTTGCTGTCTCTATCTTCTATACTTCGACACACAAACTCACCTTTGCCAAACCATCCAAATAGCTGCTACTTTGCTTAATTCCCAACTCTTTATAAAACAAATAAAATAATAATAATCTCTTTTCCGTTTTCCTACATAGCAAGAAATTCAGCCAAATTTCCCTATATCCACAAACACAAAATGAAACTTAAATTATTTCTCCTTTTTTCTGTAGAAACTTGTAAATATATCCACCTTCAATTTGCTTTCATCAATATCTCCAAAATTTCCCTTTTTATTTCTCTTTTCAAATTCACACAACTATCAGCAGTAACAACACCAAAAAATCAACAGCCAAAATTGTTGCAAAATTGAAAATTGAAAATTGAAAAAAAAAGCGTTAGCTTACTAACATCTTATCAGCTTCCCAATTACTCTGCGCCATTACTATAATTATTATTTCTTCGCCTTTATCTGCAAAAAAACAAAACAACTAATCAAATGCAAACATACACTCACAAGATCTACTTATCAAAACAGCAAATTGAACTGAAACTAAGCTGCAATTGGAAAGAAGAATAATTAAACTCAAAAGAGAGATCACCTGAAAAGGCGAGGCGATCGTCAAGTGATGATCACTGAGGAGAGAGAGAGAAGTAGAGTAGTAGAGAGAGAGAGAGAAGTGGAAATGGAAATAAGAAAGCTGAAAAGGAAAGGCTTTAATTATTAATACTAATAATGATAACCAATTTAATTTCCTTAAGTGGAAACTTTATTTAATTTTGTTTTTTTTTTGGGAGGTTTTATTTTGATGATGAGAAAGTAAATGATTTTACGTTTATGAATGAATGAAATAAAAAAATGTTAGAGAGAGATATGAATGAATGAAATGAGAGTGACGAAATGAAATGAAATGAAATCGGTGGGATTTATTAACTTTATTTTATTGATTTAAGTGAGGCTCGGAAATAATTGCGGCCCAGTGAAGTTGCCTTTTTAAGGTGTGAACTGGACTAGTTAACTAGGTTCGGTACACTGATAGATATTTCCGTTCGGGTGGAAGGAGGAGATCAAGAGATGGACGTTGATGTCTTTAATTAATTACTCGTAATTACTACTACACTTTAAGTCAACTTACTTACTCATTTACTATTGGGTGATTTTTGTATTACGGTGTGAATGAGATTCACCTTTTGACTTTGTAAAATTAGGGCTTTCTTTCACATTGGGTGTTTGAGAAGAGTAGCAATGGAAGATACCCCCTCCATATATTGAGGGCACATTGGCTTTCCTTGATTTTGTACACTGTCTTTTGGTACAAAGTAATTAGTTTAATGTAATTTAATTGTGTGGTTGTTAACTACATAGTAATTCTATATATTAAGAAAATGAGAAATTCAATTATAGCTAGCTAGGAAACTCTAAGAAGAAAGTGTAACTAGTAACTAGTTGTATTAGTCTCAAATTGTTTTTTTTTTTTCAAAATTTCAAAAAAGAGTATCCAAAAGATCCTAACTTCATTATAAACAAGCCAAAATATCCAAGGTGAGATTATATGCCTACTTTTTCCGACTTGTTTACACGTGTTGATGAGTCAACAAAATGAAGAAAACTTTACCAGCATGTTGGAGTTACCCGGTGTAAGACACCTGGTCTGAAAACATCATTCATACATTAGAAGTCGACTTTTGGATGTTCATGTTGGAGTTACTCTGCCCAAGACACCTGGTCTGAAAATATCATTCTTGCATTAGAAGTCGACTTTGGATGTTTGTGTGGAGTAGTCGCAAGCTTGGGTGGAGAAAGGTGTAATAGATTTATAGTGTAGCTTGGCCAAATACATCATAACCTGGTTTCAGACTCCATTGATATTGATCAGCCCGTCTAAAAACAACTAATATTTTTTTTCAAAAGATGAAAAGTTAATGTACAAACCAAGTTTATTTAAGCTGAGACAAAAGTCATAAAATCAAAATCGCCAAAAGTCATTTTTAATAAGATATTCTCCATCATTAATTATTCCCAATTTTTGAAGTTCGTTTAGTTCGACTTAAATTTAGTTTAATTTAATGGTTTCCAAGTCCAAATAAGAGAGCCTAATTTGGTTGACCAAATATTAATACATTTAAAATTATGATTTTAGATTTATTAGTTGGAAATTATTTTGCTCCTTTTTCTTAGTTGAAAATTAGGTTGCTCTTAAGTTATGATTTCAGATTTCTTATTTGAAAATTATATGCCTCTTAAATCATCGATGTTTTAGAATTATTTTTTTAATCTTTACTCTTAATTTAGAATCTTGATCATTTGTCAATATTTTGTCCTTTCATTAAATGTATTTGTCTACCTCTCGCCTATGATTGGAGATACTAAAATATCACTCTTAGGGACTGGCTGCTAAATTGGTTATTGCACCTTATTAAAAAGGATGATGCCTTGTTCTTCTCCTCGGGTTATTTCATTTTTCTTATATGTGACAGCTTTGGTATGTACGAAATCAAGTTAGTTAGAGGAGAAGTTTTCCCCTTATTCATTTGTGAGTGGAACGAATGAAAATGAATACCACGCATGGAACGAGTGAAGGTGATTTTGGGGGTGAAATAATCGGGGGAGAGATTACCCGGGGGGAGATTTTCAATTGATTTGGCTGGCCTTGAAAAGTAAACAGAGAAGATGTGAGGAGGCGAGAGAGCGTGAACTGGGTAGGTGGGGGGAGAACAATTCTTACCGAAAATGAGGGAGTAATGGATTACTACCTTTGGGGGTGAATTATTTCGGGGGATGTCATTACTACTCTACCAAACTATTGAAAGCTCCTTTAATAATTATTGGAAGGTGAATTATTTTAGAGGATCGATTTCATTACTACTCTACCAAACTATTAAAAGCTCCGGTAATAGCTATTTGAATAATCATTATTCCCTTATTTCTCCCAATAGGCAAGGCCGAATGGTTGATCGATCATGTTGTGGTCTTCAGACTTCGATAACATGTATGGTGCTATTTTAGAAGACATGATGTAAATTAACTCCTAAACCTTATTTTATCGTTATTTTCTTAAAAGAAAAATTAAAAATCTAATACAAGAAACATAAAACAACAAGTAAAAACGCCTAAAATAAAATGAAGAAACAACAAATCGACATGGAAGTACCGAGGCACTACTCCAGTGTCTACAGTCTACAGTACAAGCCACAGTTGAAAGAGAAGAAGAGATGAAACAGAAGTAACACGCGCTAAATTAAAAAGAAAAACACAACACGTGTCAATCAGACATTGGTCGGTAGGTTCTAGAAGGTGACAATGACCCAAATAAAAAAAGACCCCAAATCCCCCGGAGTATATATATGACTGACTAATTGACTATCGCCTTCCGTCACTCCGTCCGGAAGCTTCCTTTCCCTTCCCCAATTCCACTGTCTCTCCTCACCACTATAAATACCGCCCCCAATCTTCAATTTTCAAAATTCCTTCCTCTATTTATTTGACTAATAAGATTTATTCATTTAACTTTGACACGCCTCTCTCTAATCCTCTCTCTCTCTCTCCTCTTACCTTCTCTGGTACGTCTCTCTCTTTCTCTCTTCAATTCGCTCAAACTTCAATTTTGCGACTATGCTATTTACGGAATTAGAATTTTGTGACCTTTTTTTATATATACTTATTTTTGTAGTTTATTGTTCCGATCCAGAGAATTAGAATTTGTATGCTGGTACTGTTTTTAGGAATTAGAAATTTATTATTATTTTTTTTTTTAATTTTGTAGTTAGTTACTGAATATTCCTTTTTATGATTAGTTGAGTTGTGTGTGTAAATGTCATCTTTATGAGAGTGTTTTTTTTTAATATTTATTTTAGTAAGGGTTAGTGAGCTTTATTTAGGAACATTTTGCATTTTTTTAATGTTATTTTACCTTTATTATTAAAGAGAAATATTTGAGTTGCAATGTTACTATGAGGTGTGTGAGTTTTTGGGGGTTGTAATGTGGTGTTTGGGCTTTAGGGAGTAGTTGAGGTGAGATGGCTTGATTGAGGGAGTTTGTATTTGAAGTAATTGATGAGAAGTTTTGGATCATTATTATCTAAAAGGTCTAGGTGTGAAATTCGGGGATTTTATTGTTCTATTTGGTGTTGTGATGATGAGTTCGAGATTGGTATGAATGTTGGAGTCACCTAAGAAATTTGGGTTTTGTGTTTGGCATTTGGGCATTTAAGTTTGAAGCCTGTTGGTGTTGAGAAATTGGTTGTTATTGTAACCCTAAGTGGGTAACTAAGTTGGTAAGACTTCTGAGGTTTATTCCAGAGGTTCCAAGGTCGAGTCTTGTCAGGGCCACAAGAGGTTTTACCTGTTGTTAACTTTACAGCCCATGAGTTTAGTTAGGCAAAGCCTAGATATCCATGTTATCTGTAAAAAAAAAATAATAAAATTGGTTGTCGTCGTGAGGGAAAATTGGGGTTTAGCAGTAGGAGTAGATGGGTTCAGAGTTTTTGACGAAGTGAAGGGGTGGGTGGGTGGATGTGTAATTCATGGAGTGATATTCTTCAAATGCCAGGCTTTATATAAACACTATTCTTTTTTTCTATTCTATTTGCGTAGGAGATTCAGCAATGTCTAGCCTAGTGTGACAGGCTGATCGCCATGACCCATATAGAAACTTTACGATATGCTATTGAGGGGCCCAAGCTTTTCTAGATTTGCGTGTCATCTCTTGAATTGTGCAGGCGGAGAATGTGAAGTAATTTTTTTAAAATAAGTTTGGTGCATTTGTTTCCATGAAAAGATTGATTTGATTTGTTGTCATGGTGTAGCAATTGTCTTGGTTGGTGTGTACTGTGTAGCAGAGGAAGTGTTTGGTTAGTTATGACGAAGAGAGGGTTGGGTTGGTTGAACTAGTCTTGTTTGCTTTGTACTTCATGTTTGAAGTAGTGTAGTAAGTCGTTTTGCTATTGGTGTATTGGTTGGAAGCTATTGGGCAAACTTAAAACAAGACTGAATCATAGTTTCTAAGCTTGATATTAGGCATATCAACGGTTTTTAAAAGTTTATTGAGGATACTCTCCCTGTTTGTTCCTCTGGGAGTAATACGGCCATATGGGTCCGACCATTTTCTTCAAAAAGGTATATAAGGGAAAGGAGAAGGTTAGGTGTATGCAGGGTAAGTGAAGTAGGGAACCACTCGGTTAGTTGCGAAGCTGGTAGAATCTTTCTTGGCATGTAGGGGAGAACATTAAAAATTATTACTTGGTTTGATGTGGTCGAGTCATGTACTAGTCTCGTAATTTATAATCTTAAGCATGTGTTGTGTATTTTTTCCAGGTCAGTGCAGACTCTGAGATCAGTATCGCTGGTTGTCTTTGCTAGGTGAACTTAGTACGTTGAAGATGGCTGAGGTGCGTGATGAGAGCAAAAGATCTTTTGAGTGGTTTGATTTGTAGATTTCTTCCAAATTTCCAATGTGCTTATACATTGTACTGAATGAGCTGTTTCGGTATCCTGTATACAGGAGGGGTACAATGTTAAGCTGAATGTCTATGACTTGAGCCAGGGACTTGCTCGCCAACTGTCTACAACTTTCCTTGGGAAGGCTATAGAAGCTATATGGTAAGTCTGCTGTATATGTATAATATGATGATGGAGTAGTAGTATATAGACAACTGCTAGATATTCATAGTTTCGAATTTCAGATTTGAATTTTTGTTGATGGTTGATGAATTCTTTTTCCTTGCAATGATTCGGATCACAATGTGATAGTTCTTAAGAGGTACCTTTAGATAACAGGTCATATTAACTGCTGCCGCTGGAACAAGCTCAATTGGGTGTGTATGTGTGTGTGTGTGTGTGTGTGTTTGTGTGTGATTTAACACGTTTTGATTCTTGTTATGTAATGCAATAACACGTCCCATTTAATTCTGTTTGTTTTAAGCACCGTGTAAAGCCTTTCCGTTTTTTCACTTGCTACTACCGTCGTTTCTATTACTGTCCTCTCCCTTATGTTATCTGTTCCCCTTCTGTGTTCAAGTTTTCTGCCCTATCAGAGTTTCGGTACCAAACTTCTGTCTCTTCTTGTTCTTTTCAATTCCAGTCAGCGTCTTCTTCCAACATCTATTTGTCTCTTCCCAAGAGCTCTAGACATTTGTCTCTCACTCTTGATGTTGGTTTTGGCCTAAATTGTTCTTTCTTTGTTTTTGTTCAAAAAGCCCAGCCAATTGTGCACGTTTCTTTTTCAGGGGATTTCGCTTCTTTTCAATAGTTGATATTTTGTGCATATTATATAATTAAGGACATGGATTCTGATATTACATGTTTTGAATCAAACATTTAGTTAGTGTAATGTAAATAATTATCATTACACCTTCAAAATAAAAACCATTGTCATTACAGTGTGAGAGTGTTCTGTGCCCTTTGCGATAGATGAGACACCCCCTCACTAATAGACTAGGTTGATTAATGCTTGCCAACTTAAAGCTGAGAAGTGATAGTAAATTAGTAACTAAAATTCAAGAGGAAGGGTTATAGATCCCACCATCCTACACTTCCCCGAAGTCTGATCCATAAGAAGAATAGTGGGTAGATCGTGGCAGTCTACTCATTGACTACAAAGTTACATACAAGTCTTTGCACTATTGTGCTGCAGCTTTCGTTTGCCAGAAGCACCTAGGGTGTCACTGGTGACTGGAGTCATGCCCCCTCTAATTTTCTCTTTGATTACTACTCTTGTTCCCTCTTTCCATTCTACTTGCTGTTCTTCACCATTGTGTCTTGTTCATTCTCTGACTTGTTTATTTTACAATGTTGTAGTGGACCTTAAGGTTATGCAAGATATATGTACAGATTGAACTCGGCCTTTAAAATCGAGTGCTGGGATGTAAGGTTAAATTAGTCAGGGTAATGATCGTTTCGAAGGGCGGTGTTGAGAAATTTATGATCTCTTTTTTCCAGCTTAGAAATGAGATCTTGAGTTGAGTTGCAGCCATCTGTGTGAACATCTATTTGATAGCATGTCTTGTGGTGTCTGCTTGGTTCAGAAATGTTAAAAGAGGTGGGAAGGACCTGCTGGAGATGTAGCCATGTAGGGATATTTGAGGAGAAGGTGTGCCGGATATGAGCAAGTAGATGAGGGGAAGTTGAATAAGGAGGCTGGTCTTTGATGAGAGTTTTTTTTTTTGGTTCTTTTCTTGTCTTTTCTTTTGTGTATGTGTGTGTATGGGTGCAAGTAGATGAGGGAACGTTGGATAAAGAGACAGGTCTTTGATGAGAGTTTCAATTTTTTTCTGTTTTTTTTTTCCTTCTCTTGTGCGCACTCGCTCGTGCGTGTGTTCTAAGTTCTAACAAATATGGTGCTTCTTTTAGCTTGTTCCGCCTTTCATCTAGTTGGTTATGAGGCCCCCACAGTCCCCAAGTGGGCAATATATTTTTTTTCCCTTCCATTATTTTTTGTATTTCTTTTGCGCGGTTCTTGTTTTCATGTTTCTGAAGTTAAGGACTATGTTGAAATTGTTCGACAGCTAGTAATAAACTAATAATCTTATGTCAGTATCTCTTGAACAGTCTGCAATATGCATAGCCTGCATTGTCTTTGGATGTGTAACTGCTGGGTTGTTATCTTTCTCTGTTCTGCACTTGTATGGTGTTGCACCCTTTTTGTATATATTGAACAAATTTCAAAATTCACGCTGGCATGGTTTGGGTTTCAGGCACACTGGAATTGTTGTCTATGGTAATGAATACTTTTTTGGGGGAGGAATACAACATTTGCCTGCGGGTTCAACTCCTTATGGAACTCCTATGCGAGTGGTAGAGTTGGGCGTGACACATGTGCCCAAGGATGTGTTTGAGGGTTATCTGGAAGAAATTAGTCCTCGGTATACTGCAGAAACATATAGTTTGCTCACTCATAATTGCAACAACTTCAGCAATGAGGTTGCACAGTTTTTGGTTGGCTCAGGCATTCCAGATTACATTCTTCAGCTTCCAAACGAAGTCATGAGCAGCCCAATGGGTGCTATGATGTGTAAGTCTTTAATTTGCTTGAATCTTTTCCATCATGATGAATTCTTGGTTGTCCATCACTATAAATTGGTTTTTGCGAATACCATTTTTTCCGTCATGCTATAATTTTGGACGACCTGTTTTGTTGATCATTGTCGTGAAGTGTTGGCATTTATAGCTGTCTGTAAATTCTAGTATTGATCCATTAACCATATGATCGAAGCTTTACTAAGCTTTTTCATGGCTGGTTCACATTTGACTTTGATTACCATGGGTGTTCTTATGCAATCTTGTCTTATCAGTTGTCTACTCCAAATTTAGATTGGGGTTTGCTGAATTTACGTTAATCATGTACAGGGGCCTGTTATAGGTGGTGTTATTTTATTTGGAAAAAAGTTCGTGGTTACTCGAAAGTTTATAGTGATTGCTGTTCATGCTGGATACCTTTACAATTCAAGTTTTGGTGCTGTTGGCTGTTATATATCATGTAACCATTCTTTTTATTAATGTGTGCACAGTGCCTATGATCCAACAACTGGAGACTACTCTAAGAGCAGGAGCTGTCCCTCAGGCTCCCCAGTTCAGGCCATCCTCAGCTGGTCTGGCTGTTCCATCAACTACTTCCAGCAACACCGCAACCAAGCTCTCGACTGCTAGTAAAGTATCAGACAACCCTGAGCAACCACCCACAAAAGAGGAATCAACTAAGGCGGTGCCTCCTGCTGTGCAACCTGTGGCAGCAGCGGAGAGCTCTGCTGTACCTGGCGACCCTCTTGGAAGTGCAAGGAGCAAAGTGCAGGAGGAGATAACCAAGGAGTTTGCGGCTCTCATGGCGAGTGGGACTTTGAGAGCAAGTGAGGCTGCTGCTCTTGCAACTCGTAGAGTAATGGAAAGATATGGACATGACAATTTAGCTATGTCCTAGAGTGCATGATGCCATGGCCTATTGTTTTTCCCTTTTATTTGATTAATTTACTATAGGTTCATTTGTAAGACATTAAAACATTAAGATTCCCATTCTGTAAGTCTTCTATGGGATTAACAGGCGCGTCATTGATTGAGATGAACTGTGTTTATCTACATGTGCATTTGCGGGTTTATAAACAGGACCCATTATTCATTCATTTTCACGAATTTACGAGTTGGAGAATTTGTTGAAGGTAAGCCGACGGGTTAGAGCTAAACGACTCCTACAAGCAAGACTTGGAGAGAATCTTTCACATCTATCAGTCAAGCTGAGCGTTATAGGGAGATGCAGAGTTGCAATGATTCGTGCAATATGGTTTTCATATTGAATTACAATTTACATGTCTCTGTGTGGAGAATATGAAGAAACTGACGTGTGTGAACGTGTGTGAACGTGCGCTTTACCTTTGGTTGTCGAGAGGAAGATACGCATAAGGGAAACTTCAGACTTTTCAGGTGTCTACCTTTACTGTGTACTAATTTATCGCTAACTACTTTGTGTATTACATCCAAATATCCAATTGTTGGACACAGCTAGAGTTGATCTAGTGTTCAATAGTGATGAAAATATTCAGTTACTTATTTTCTGTTTTAGTCATAGCCGTGTGTGATAGACACAGAAATAATCTGAGAGAGGAGAGGGACATTGAACTAGGGAACCCAGACAGAGTGGAGAACCTTTACAGAGTTGCTGGGAAAAAAAGAAGTGAGGAGGGATGGATAGGGGGAAACAAGAGGCAACGTTCTGCATTGTTGAGATATGAGAATACATCTAGCTAATATCAGGCCTTCACCCACAAAAGAACAAAAAAGGGCAGATGCAAGTTTTTGAGTAATGAAATATCTTCAGCAGAAATTATCAAAAACGTGGGTGGGTTAGAGGCACTTAGAAAGGGAAAGACAAGGACATATGTGGACTGTGAAATGTAGCTGATGAACTTGTGTTACACACTTCCACGAAGAGAAATCGGATTAGGAGGTCTTTGCTTGTCCATAAGTGGTATGTTGTAAGGTTGTCCAATTTGGATAAAAATGGATAAATCATAAGTAACAATTTATGGTGGTAGACTTGTAGGTACCTCAGGTAGCCCTTCATACCCACGAAGCAAGATTTTGTTCCTATTTTGTGGGCACCACTTCATTATGTCTCCAAGCTTGATATTCATTGTGAGTTTGTCACAGTATTGGCAATTTTAGGCTCTGATATCTGTGGCTTGATCTCTGTTTATTTAATTCAGATAAACTTCTTTCAGTTCAGTCAGTCTTTTTTTGTTCAGCTTGAAGTCTTGCATAACTTTGATGGGCTTTAACTCTCACTAATTTAGTTGAGCTCCAACCAACTTAATTAGTTCAATCTAGCTAAGCTCCGTTCTGTTCAAACAAAACACAGCTTGTTCTGAATGTGCAAAAATGCCTATGTAGCATCTAACTTCCCTTGAAGATTCTGTTAGCATAGCTCTAAGTTAAACTTATTAGCCAATGCAAAGATCATCTTGAAGGTGACACTCATTATCTAGTACTCCGTAATAGTTTACTGATAGATCGAATCTTGTGGCAGAGCTACTCATTGCAAACGTAGCCAAGTAGGAACAGATGGAGGAGATACAGGAAAAAGATGAAATTCATGATTGTCAGATCAAACTGGTCAGTTTCTTTAGTTCAGTTATGAATAGTTCTGCCCAACATATATTTTGAATCAATCTGTGTGATTTTTCTTTTCCCTCCCTTTTTAATTTTAAGAGGGTTGACCCTATCAAGAGAAGGGACACTGTGTACATTGGAAGTGGAGCTGGCTTTAAAGATGACAGGCCAAAGGCAGCTCTTAAGTTGCTTCAAAGTGTTCAGGAGCTTAATTACCTCGTACTAGAATGCCTTAGTGAGCGCACTCTTGCTGAGCGTTATAGAGCTATGCTAGCTGGAGGAGATGGCTATGAATCACGCAGTATGATTTCGTGTGTTAGCTATTGAATTTTTGTGTAAAATGGCTCTTAGGAGAATAATAGAGCAACTCTTGATGTCTGTGCAGTATCAGAGTGGATGATGTTGCTCTTACCTTTGGCTGTAGAGAAGGGTACTTGCATAATTACCAACATGGGCGCAAGTAAGAGCAAAATTCGCCTTGATTCTTGTTACTGTATCTGAAGTTTGTCATGGAACATGTTTCTGTCTTCTTCTTCATTACATGCTACTGTGTAGTGGATCCAATTGGTGCTCAGAAGAACGTCATGGACACTGCCAGCAACCTGGGGCTCGATATAGTAGTTGCTGTTGGACATGAAGTTGAATTCAAAGATTCAGGTGTGCTAATTATAACTAAGAATAAACAAGCAGCAGTCCCTGCTTTTTTGTTTTGGAAAAACTTCTTTCATCTTCTGCACTCCATCTTGAATGTCTTGGTATTGAGAGTTATCGTACTTCAATTTTGAATTATTTTGTGATTCAGGGCCTGGGACTCCTGCTAACTTATCTTATGTCAAGGAAGGTGTAAGTGACTGACTGGCTTCTTTAATTGTATGTCTGTGTAACTTGTTTATCAATTTATGTGTATTGAGTTCCTGGCGTGTGGCTAATTTGGTGTATCAAAACTTAGGATCCTTCACCTCTTTTTCTTGTGTTCTGAACTTTATGTACTTCCATTTAGACCATTTCCTAACTAATACGCCCTTCCTCTTCTTCATGGTGTAATCCTTGCTTTTGGCTAATATATGCGCCTACCATTTGTAGGGCATACGCACATATCTGGGAGCTGCTCCTATTGTCAGGTCTCTAGAGTTATACAATCCAAATGTCATCATCACTAGTCGTGTAGCTGATTCTGCCTTATATTTGGCTCCTATGGTAAGATTTCATTTGAGTACACTCTGGCGTAATATCTTCCAAAGCATTAAGACTGACGTATATACTTATTGTCTCTTAGTTGCGCAGTTCAGTTGTGTCTTGCATGCTATTCGAGCTACTAATGTGTGTGGCCTTCTTTTTTTTTATAAAGAGGAAGTATACTCATATGTGTGGCTAATTGTTAGATTTATGAACTGGGATGGAACTGGGATGAGATGGACAAGCTAGCACAAGGGGCTATGGCAGGGCATCTAGTGGAATGTGGTTGTCAGCTGACAGGAGGTTACTTCATGCATCCAGGTGTTTTTTTCCTTCTAAACACATATGTAGAGTAACTCGATCTTAGACTAAGTTCCTGTTAGGAATTTCCATTGGGGGTACGGTAGAATGGTTGATGGGAGTCCCGCATATAGACCCTCAACCTACAAGGCACAACCTTAAGCTTTTGGTTGGGCCTATCACACTATGACACATCCTTGACTTCCCTAGGGCTGCAAATTCCTGTTGAATTGTGGTAGATTTCATTTTGTTTTTTGCTCGCAGGAGACAAACACAGAGATATGTCTTTTGCTCATCTTCTTGACTTATCACTCCCTTATGCTGAAGTCAGTCATGAGGGTCAAGTATGTGTTGCCAAGGCTAATGGGAGTGGTGGTGTTTTAAATTTTAGAACCTGTGCAGAACAGCTTATGAACCAGATTTCCGATCCGAGCTGTTACATAACTCCAGATGTGGTATGCTTTAGTTTTAAAGTCATTCGAATT
This sequence comes from Pharnaceum exiguum, assembly GCA_900322385.1. Taxonomy (NCBI): domain Eukaryota; kingdom Viridiplantae; phylum Streptophyta; class Magnoliopsida; order Caryophyllales; family Molluginaceae; genus Pharnaceum; species Pharnaceum exiguum. The sequence goes on along the minus strand of ONZK01002760.1, from coordinate 85,541 downwards.
TCTGATTGAGCCAACTGATGAATTTCAAGTTCCAACTGAGACAAGAATTTTTCTTGATGATCAGGTTTTGGATATTCGTGATGTTCAATTTACGCCTTTATCTAGTGACAAGGTCCTCTGCACTGGGGCAAAAGCCTCTTTAGTTATTCCAGCACCAGAGAGACTATTGCAATTAGTACCAAAGGTAAAGGTCATGCACTCATGCGACATCATAACACCAGTCCTTGACAAATGAAAAATTCATATAAATAAGTATTAGTCATTCTTCAGAATTTTGAAAGGCAACTTGTTTTTGTTGCTCTATTCTGTATTGTACTTCTAAGAAATAATTAGACTTGCAGCTACAACTCCTGGGTTGTAAATTAGTAGTTTTCTGGAATTTCTATTTCCGGGACAGGGTCCAATGATCTTGATAAGCTTCCTGTTGCCTCACAATTATTATAAATTGTCCTGTATTATCTGATAGGCAAAATATGCTTAGAACTTCGGATGTCGTATTTGGATCTCGCTTCCCTCCCCTCACTATGTTATTGATAATCATCACAAGTTGTGTCAATGATCAGGGATGTGGATGGAAAGGGTGGGGAGAGGTATCTTTTGGAGGCCATGAATGTGTAAAACGCGCAAAAGCTGCCGATTATCTGGTAAGTGTTAACATGATGTGCCCTATATGGCTATATGTCAGGTACTCCATATCATAGAAACTCAGGATGGTAGGTGGCATACATCTCCAGGTTAGAGCATGGATTGAAGAATCATACCCAGGCATAAGTAGCTGTGTCATGTCTTATATAATTGGACTTGATAGCTTGAAAGCAGCAAACAATCAATTGACCTCTGTAGAGGCTGATTGCCGCGACATTAGACTACGCATGGATGGACTATTTGAGCTAAGGGAGCATGCTATCCAATTCACCAACGACTTCAAAGCTTTGATTACTAATGGGCCAGCTGGTGCTGGTGGTGTTAGGTAAACTTTGTTACCTTTCAGGTTTTTCTTCCCTCCCAAACAGATCTCCTCAAAAAGGCTCAGTCGTTAATTTTGCAATGGGTAGAGTTCTAATGTGTCTAATTTGCTCTCTATTTCGATCTGCGAATGCAGTACTGGATACAGAGAGGAAGTTTTCTTTCAAAAACCACTGGTATGTGTCCCGAAGCTCATTAATCAACTTCATGTCCCTCCCCCCTCCGCCTCTAGCATCAGCATTTTTTTTGTATGTTACAAACTTACAAGTGTGAATGGGAAACTTGGCACGCAGGTTGGCCGCGACTCTGTCTTCTGGCGCACTGGAGCTAAGAGCACAAGCACTTGTGTATCAAAGAAGGAAAAACACCTATTGTCACCAGTACAGAAGAATACTTTCTCTGATTATGAGAATTTGGAAGCTGTTTCATATGCAGATGCACCATCTCCTGCACCATCTGGCAAGAAAATTCCTCTCTATCAAGTAGCACATGGCAGGACAGGAGATAGAAACAATAACATAAATTTTTCCATCATCCCTCATTTCCCCTTGGATATTGAAAGGCTTAAGGTTTTAATAACCTCTGAATGGGTGAAGAAGGTTATTACTCCTCTTATGAACCCTTACTCATTTCCTAATTTAGACGCCATTAAGACGAGAGATGAATGGGTAGAAGAAAATGTAAGAGTTGATATTTACGAGCTTTGCGGCATCCATTCCTTGAATGTGGTGGTTCACAATATTCTTGATGGGGGCACCAACCGCAATCGGAGGATTGATCGCAATGGAAGAGCCATTTCTGATGTCATATTATCTCAGTATGTTGTGTTACCTTAGCTAGTTAGCTGCTACTCGTTGCTGTTATAAGCCGTCTGAGTGCGTTAAATTGAGATTTCATTATGAAGTTTTGTGGATAATAAGATTAGCTTAATTTGTTGAGGTATAATGTTCTCCGAGGAAAATTGAAGGTTATAAATTGTTTTAAAAGCTTGTACTCAGCTTGATTGTATTTCTTGTTAGTATAGTACCTCTGTCAACCATGTATGGGGGAGTACTAGTACGCAATCAGTCATTCAGTTTCAAACTAAACATATTTTGCTACTGTGTCGTAATTTCTACACTATAGCTATGAGCTATCATGTAACAGATCCTTTTCTTACAATCTTAAAGACGTACCAATTATCACTATACAAAAAATGAAAAAATTAATTGCAATGTTACGAAATATATCATACTTATATATGCAAATACAGACTACAGCCCATGAAGGTTTGAAATACATCTCCTATGATCAACAACACTTCTATATTTAGCTTAATAATATATGACTACATCAACTCACTAATTCTTTAAAAATAAATTAAACATTAAACATATGGTGAAATAAATTGATCGTGGGATCTCACATAGCTGTGATCTCTGTGGTTCTTCAAGGGTCCTTTCTTTTTTGTCAGCCAGGCTTTCAACTTTGTAAACAGCTTCAGGTTAGAGCTCCTGGCATCCTCTGTACCATCCTTTATATGATAAGTAGACTTGAACTTTGCCACAGACTTTAGACAGTCCTCCTTAAACGCCACATAAAAAACCTTTGACTCAAGCGAACAAGCATTACGCACGAGCTCCTCGACTATCTTTGACGTTTTTGCACAAGCTTGGCTGATTTCTTTATCAACCTTGGTTAAGCTATCTTCAGTATCAAACACATTGTGATCGTCTTTAAAAAGTTGTTCCGTGAAGGCTGTTGTTTTAGAGTTGATGAAGCTCTTGTAGGCTCGTACAAAAAGGTCGCGTTCTTCATAAGTCAGTTCACAGTCCAAGAGATCATTGCAATTGGCTAGTTTCACGATTTTGTCAACTATGTTTATCATTGTCTCATAACGTCCCTTTTTTCCAGCATCTCTAGCCAGGAAGGTGTACATGGACCTTGTGAGATTGTCAGGAATTGGCGCCTCAGCCATGAGTACGTTTATGCAATCGGCAGTGGGAACTAAAAACGTACAGAAATAGACGTCGTCTAAGGAATTATATAGGTTTATGCAATCTGCTTATGTATATATATAGTTTTTTTTGTTGGTGTTCGAGGGCTAAAAGCCCATGGCTGTATATAGGTTTTGGAAAGACTTTTGTGCCGACAGAAAAAAATAAAGGATTGGTGCTGCCCTAAGGAAACCAAAAAAACAAGGCTTGGAGAAAAGAAACAAAGCGTGTCCTGTTCATAAGGCAGGGTTTACCAATGCAAGATTTACTACGTGTTAATGTCCAAACTCGATAATCCTATCATAAATCGGGTTAATAATATGTGTATGATAATATGATATGTACGTATAATATGTGTTTAATATGTACGTATCATACAATCTGATTTGTATGAATGTGCCGCATGTGCGTATAATATGTGTTGCGAATAAATTGTTAAAAAGATCATAGTATGTAATATGATTCAATGATTGTGCAGAGCCATATAGTTGTATGATGTATAATATCTGTATGTAATATAAAATCTTTTAATTAGCAATTGAGTAAATTGTTATTCGCGAGAAATTATGATCACCGTCATAAAAAAATGGGCTTCCCGCGTTTAATTCTCACACAAAAAAAGTCGGCTGAAACTTCCCTTAAAGGTGTGTCCTCAACAAAAAAAGTTCTTGTATGAAAAGAACTTTCCATACAAGAACTGCCTTGGCACCCAATCCTACGAATAGGGGTGGCAATTCGGGTTAGTAGGTTCATGTCAACTACTTTCTCGAGCTTCATGTCAACTGTCATGATCACCTGTCTGCATGTTCACTAAACCACAACATATTCTACAAGGAGTTTTCAGGACTCAGTTTTGCGCCTCCTCTGGCTCTCCCCCTCACTCTCGAGACGCTGCCGTCTCTCAGAGTCATGGGCTCTGAAGAGCTTCCTGAGGATTTGCCCTTCTACGTAACTCCTTAAGATTTGGGCTTACGTCAAGGACGAGGTTTTGGACTTTGTTCTGGACAATGTCGACTTTGTAGTACATCAAGCTCGTGGATTTGACTTTTGAGATACTTGCTGATGTTGAAGTCTGTTGTGTTGCTGATGAATTTGCTCTACGACAGTTCTTGAACGTTAGTTGGTGGTACTGGTGGCTATGCTGCTGCGACTACTTGTGCTGCTGCGTCTAGTTATGCTGCTGATCATCAATCGAGTTTTGTTGCAGAATCTTATGTTGGCCGTGATTATTTTTCTGATCATGATTTTCAGAATCTTAGGATTTCTTGAGGTTTATCGATTCCATATTTCCATATTGAATAGGGGATTTACACTCGTTATTGTTATTGTAGATTTCCATCATTAAAATTTTCAATTATTTATATGTCAAATTGTTAAGTTATATATCTGCAATATATATATGCTGCATGCATGGATTACAAAATATGACCTTCCCTCTTTATTAGTAGTAGACTTAATTACTTCATTACTTTATCATGATAAACTGAACTCATCTCAGAAAAACAAAACAAAACAATGATCAGTGAACTATTGATGGAGGAGGAAGGTCATGTAAATTAATTCTGAATTCAGCAACTTTATGAAGCCTTGGCTTAATGAGTAGGGTGAATATTACATAGCGATGACCAACAGAATTATAGAGGCTACTTGAAGTCCCGTTGGGACATGTAAGAACAGATTTGTAAAATTTGGCTGCTCAGATCATCAGATGTGAACTATACAACATTCTACCACTAGACTGTTTGATACAAGGGTACAATGCACAATCTACACTTTAATTAAGCGATACATTGACATCAACAACTGCATCGGTTAAGATGATGTCCCTAGAATTCTCAGCTTTTGGGTGATTGAGAGTGTTTAACTTTATCTTCACGAGTAAGGGTTTCGTGAACACCAGATCGCCCAAATCTCTGTCCAACTTCAGCAACCAGCTCACAAACATGCCCCTCTTTTCTGGTATATTAAGTTTCAAAATATCAGCAATCTGAGCAGCCTTCATTTCTTGGGTTTCATCACCATTCCCTGAAGTAGTTTGCAGTTTGAGGTAAAGTGGAGCAGCAATGATCACCTGGGCAATAATTCAGAGACATCAATACCAGTTACCTAGAAAGTTAGATCCCTAGCAATGAATACCTGGGAACAGACCCAGGCATAAAAAAGGGGGGGAGGGGGTAAATGTATACCTCACTAGTCCCCGGGCTTGTGTTGACAACACAATCAATATGAACTTTTCCATCATCCAAATTTCTGGTCGAAGTTGGTTTATCCTGTGAAGAGACCTCCTCCGTTTCAGAGATAAATGCCAGGTTATCTAACTCATCATACCACTGCTGGGCAGCACCAACCTGCAAGCACACACAACGCAAGCCCATTCAGAATATAGAACTGGGTCTCTTCTGACAGCAAATAGTGACTAAACGGGGGAAATAAAGAGCGGGAACATTAAAAAAAAACTACTGAGTGACAAGCACCTTATTTGGAGATGAGGCTATGCTCTCTAGACCCAGAACCTCCATAGCAGCTCCTCTAGTTTGGCGCAACACACAACATTCTTCCAATGGTTCTACCATTACGGTATTGTTGGGAACATCTATAGCCAAATGCATGTCAACCCGACCTGTATCAGCAAAGAAAAATGAAAAGGTCAACAGACTAACTACGCACTACAAATGTCTCAGCAACCATGAATGTTTTATCTGCCAATTGCATAAAGACTGTTTACTACACCAACTATCGAAAAGAAATCCTTAAACAAAACAATAAAACAATCAGCGGTTTGCTAAAATACCTGGAAACAATGTAAAAGACTGAATATGATCAATTTGAGCTTCCTCATAGACATTGCCCCTGCAATATCAGAGAAATATAATAATTTGCCTGAATCTACATCTTAAGTATAGTGAAAATGATTGTTTAAGACTTACGTAGGAAAAGCTTTCTCCAAAGAGCCAGATAACCAATAAGGTAGGCCAAGCTTTCCAAAGTTTGAGAATCTAATATATGAAGTATCTTCAGTTTGTTTATTCAGCATCAAAACACTCTGACCAACTACAGAAAAACAGTACAAGAGAACACAATGTCAATATATTAGTAAGCAAAAAGAGAGAATTTAGGAGAAATTTCATGAGCAAGAAATGTTGTTCTACCTGTATCACAGATAATTAAATGATCTCCGAAATTCACAAACGAAGACACAAGACTTGAATAAGGTATTCCATCCAAAAGATGACTAGAATACGCAAGCTTCTGCAGTACATCACAAGATAAAACTCTCAAGCAAGATAATTTATCCATGATCGTCTTGCCACAGAGGTCCATGATATTTCTAGGTCCTTGGAATGCGAGAAAGAAATCAGGAATTCGATGAGTATATCAAATAGTTTAACAATAGGAAAAAGCACAGAAAGTTTCAAGCCGTGGTTCTGTACCTGTGACGATTTTATGAATCACCTTACATTCCACATCCATGACCCACAAAGTATCAAAACTGCACAGAGGAACCATACAAATCAAGTTCAACCCCAGTAAGATCACAATTGGAAGCCCGCTCCTAAAACTAGCTTAATACGAAAATTGACTTCTGCTAA
>ONZK01002760.1:64142-78568 GCA_900322385.1 Pharnaceum exiguum | reverse complement strand
GGGGGGGGGGGGGGGGGGGGGGGTCTGTAAATTGCTAGCTCCCACAAACAAAAGCATCCCACACCGACACATCACACATGCCACATACTAATCTAAGTTGAAGGATCAAAAAGCAGAAGCATCAAACAGTCAAACAGTCAAACCCAATTAAGAATTTGCAGTAGCATCATCATAATTCAAACCAGAATATAATAAATATGATTCCTCTAACCTCAAACAACTGCTTCACAAAATTAACACAGATCATTGCACGTCTACTTCTCCAAGAGCACATTGCACCAAGGACTAAGGGGATTAGCAACCTTTTCCAATTAACAGCAGGGATAGACAAAGGAAGGTGTAACCCATCAACACGAAATCAGTTTCACCAGATAAAAGGTTGATCCAGACCAATAGACAAGAAATCTTAGACAGATACAAACTTGTTGGATTGAAAAAAAAGTTTGCAATCAGAAGGGACATCCATATGAATAATAAATAATCTTTTTCAATATGATTGCTTGCTTCCCTTGCTTTTACAGAAATATATGGAGTCTACAAATCATGTCACATTCAGGAGGGAGAATACAACAAATGGGTAAAACTAGACACAATGATGCAAATTACACACTATTGTCAGGACAATATTTCAGATTGTAGCTCACCTTTTATTTGTGATCAAAAAGCCATTATCATTAGATATGAAGATATGCCATGGAAAAATTAATGATCCTGCATCATATTCAACTGGTTTTGTAACCTCATCTCTTCTGATCCCCAACTTATCCAAGAACCAAGTCCACAATCCACCAGTCACTTTGACATTGCCGGACGGATACAGTGTATCTAGGACCCTTCTGCCCAAATCAGCTCTCCTGATTGCATGATTCTTCATGAGAAAAGGAGGCAAAAACTTAACTTTTGTACCCATTCAATAATGAGAATCAAAATACACTAACAGAACAACCGAGGATAATTGCATCAAAGACACAATTTTGGACAGAGGGAGTGGGACAGAGTCTCCCAAAAATGTGACGAATTGTCCGAAGAAGATCGCTTAACCGGTAAAACAGGTAAAACTGATTTGTCTCAAAATGAAACCATAAGCACATTCTTACTCCTATGTTCCCATAAAAGATAACGATGCCATGCATCCCCACACAAGTAAACAAACAAAATACAGCCATTAAGGATAACAAGAATAACCTGAAACAAAAAAGTATACCTCAGAGTCCACGAAATACAAGCAATCCTGAGCAGCATGATAATACGAAGCTGCAGGCCGCATTAATTTTGCAGTATCAAAGTCTCCATCATCAAAACCAGGGGAAGAACCAATCTGACACACACACCTTATAAGTATCAACTTAGGCTATCTTTTCAGCAGACAGATATATTTTAATATCGTTGACACATCAAAACTGAATTAGCTTCACATCAAATCAGCTACAGGACCTCAATGAGCATGCCGGACGCAAAACAACTGTACAATTTACATATATACAGTAAAGTTCAACAACCTAGTGTAATCCCCATTAAATGGGGTGCTGGGGTGTCATGATGTACGCAACCTTACCCCTGTTCTTCAAAAACAGAGAGGCTGTTTCGGAGATGTACGGTAAAGGTCGTGATATAATAAATAAAAGAGGCACAAGATCTCCAGCAAGAACATCTGGTCAACATCTTGGGTCTTATGGATAGGCTCTTTGGTCTAATTTTGTGAGCATTGAGTTTGGCCAACATCTGGTCTAGTATGGAAGTAGAGTTCTTGCAGATCAAAAGTGTCTTTTAGGAGAGAGAAGGAGAAGAAGGTGCTATGACAAAATCACAAAATGCAGTGATCGCAGTAATCAGGAATATTTGGGCTGGAACGGAACGCCAGGATTTTCCCTCAAAGAACTTCTGTTTGGTCACCTAATGTAATTGGGGAAAGGTTACTTTTCTTGCCTCCTTGTCAGATTTTGTAAGCCAATCATTGACTACTTTGCACAGGAAATGGTCTAAATTGTCATTGTCGTTTTAGGACAAGCTACATTAATAAATAAAAAATTCCTAATTTGCAGTGCACTTGCCACACATGAAATGAAACTCATTTAAGGCACATATGCATTAAGATGATTAAACACCACCAGTCCACCACCCACCCACCCACATGGTGGTGCAGAGAGGAACATTGACAAGAAGCAAAGCTGATGGAAAGTCATGCAAGTATGAAAGCATGTTGACTCTATGCACAATCCTTCACCTAGCGCTGCCAGTTGAAAGTCCCCAGTAAAACTGGGAAGATGGTTCTTCAATATAATGATACTGTTAACCATGACACATTTACCATGAGAATCTCTGCTACAGTAAGAACATCACATACCACATCCAAGATGTTTCCATTTCGATCAAATATAAGAACTCTATGGTGATTGCTGTCAGAGAGGAATACTCGTCCACCAGATTCATCTGCTGAGATACAAGCTGCAGGAAGACAAGTGAATACATAAATTCAGAATCTAGTCACCGATAATTCTTAAGATAAGCTTTCCTCTGCATTCATTTCACAATAGCGTTTATGTCCAAGCAAGATTGATAAGAATAGTTAGTTATCCACATCCTTTGGATGAGAAAACAACTGTCTAGTACTCTAGTCTGCTAACTGTTAAATAGACAGGGGAATCACAATAAAAGAAATCCATCAGTGCAGGGGCAGATCTTAGTGGTGTAACCCGGACCTGACACATCCTGTGTCTAACACATCTCACTAGTTGTCTCAGTGGTGAAAACATCCAACCTACTTAAGGTTCTGGGTTTGAACCATGTCCTGCCCCAACTTTTTGGCCAAGGTCTACAAGTGCATCAATGTCTAGCTCGACAGCATACATCTGTTTAAACCCTAGTGCTTGGAAAATGTTTAGGTCACACATAGGGAAAATGACTCAATGTCCGATCAAAGGAATTGGTCTAACTTGTAATTGTTCTTTTAGGAGGACGGTTTGTCCTCCATATTCATCAATGGAATTTTTTCAGATGTAAAAAAAAACTCAATGTCCGATCAAGCACACTGGCACAACTCAGCAGCTTATTTTTATCATTTTAAAAAAAAATAAATGAAATCACTAGTTCAAATCAAATAACTTTAAATCCTAGGGGAAACAAGGGAAACACAAAAACGTATAAATCACAGCTCTTCCATCCAATTTATCTCTTCGTCAACTACAGAAATTATGGTAACGGCAAACAAACTAAACAATGACACAAAAGATTCTACACTTTCCAGGAAACGAAATCCATATACTGTCTATTACACTTAAGATCAGGAAGATATCACTAGCCTACATGAAGACACAGTAAAAACAAACTCATGAAAAAGAAGTAAGCAGAATGCCATACTTGGATGACAAAGAAGCAAATTCTGAAGTAAGGAGCAAGCGTAAGGCTCCTTAAAAGTTTCAGTCTGCTTTGCCCAGCTACTCTTCAGTTTATCAGCTTTACCAGACTTCTTTTTAACTTGCCCATTCAAGTCTTTAACAGCTGCATGCGAGTAAAATAAGCTGAACAAGTTAGACAACAATGGACTTAGATGGTGATTAAATACCTCAAAATGCACAAATGTAACATGTGAGTTGTGACTAATTACAAACGGGCAAACGGCACACTGCACCAGCAGATAATATAAAGCAGACGGGTAAACAAAATTGCAGACCCAAATAATGCACACATCTAGGGGTCATAATGAGCCGAGCGGCTCGTGAGCTACTCGATCTCGGCTCGGTCAAAGCTCAGCTCGACAAAGTTCGAGCCAAGCTCGGGGTCGGCTTAACTTCTGCCATGAGCCGAGCCGAGCTAAGTGAAGCTCGGCTCGGAAGGCTCACGACCTAGCTCGATGCTTTTTTCACATAAAAAATAAATAAGTCAATATGTACCATTGCTAATTGTTAAAAAAAATAAGACATTTATGATAATGGAGGCTTTCGAACTTGTGAAATACGATATATAATTAGATTTTTTTATTTGACTACAACCATTCCTACTCCAACATTGTTATTAATAAGGTGCCGCGACTTGAGTTTTAAGCTCGAGCTCGGAAATTTGTGATTTTTAGCTCGAGCTCGAAAGGTCGTGAGCCTTTTAGCTCGACCACATGAGCTCGAGCCGAGCATGCTAAAAGAAATTATGAGCCGAGCCAAGCTTCAACTTAAAAGCACGGCGAGCTTTGAGCTCGAGCCTAGCCCACCAAAAAATGTTGTGAGCCGAGCCGAGACTACCTAAGCTTAGGCTCGGCTCGTTATCACCCCTACACATCCCCAATAGCAGACATCGCAAAGAGTTAAATGCACCCACAAAAATCTCAACCTTAAAGTAAAATTGGTGGTACTCACTTGTACCTTGTACCCATTTTGAATTTTTAGTTATTTTGGAACTTGTACCTGGCAGTCCGGTACAAAATTGGTTCAGACCCACTTGTACCCTACTCAAACTCCTCAAAAGTTATTTATGCCCACGACATACTTACTTTTTTTAGTATTACTTTTTTTAGTATTACTTTTTATGTGGAGCCGGTACAAGTTGAGTACAAGTTTTGAGAGGGTGGGTCTTAGTTTTGACATACTCACTCAAACCTTATACCCAATTGGTACTCACCCACAATGGTGAATTTGCAAAAGTGGGTACCAGTTTGAGAAACTAAAACTCAACTAGTACCCCCATTAATCTTGCTCTTATACTAACAAGTACAGGCAAAACTAACTCCAAGTCGGATAAATGGATACCAAAGCAGAATAATCGATAAAAACTTACTCGTAAAATTACATTTAATATTATGTTTACAAAAATATAAAATACGCCTCCTTCACCCAGAAAGTCGCCCAAACCCAGAGTGACTTGACCCAAACACGACACAGACCCAAAAGAGACCCGGCCAAACACGTTCTGAACCCGAAAGTGACATGACCCTGACCCTACTTTGCTTAAAAGAGGATTTTAACTTGCAAAACTCTACAAGGGTGAATACCTTCTGTGAAGACAGGGAAGAAGAAAGAGAAATTGTGAAGTTTTTTATGTACTTCTCAGTTCTCACTACTTCAAAAAACAACAAGGTTCCCAATGTAGGCTTATAAAAGGACATAAAGTGGTCCACAAATTCAGCATCTATCTAAGAAAGCTGGGAAACAACCTCACATACATGACCTACGAAATTTTTGACCTACAAAATGCACTAGCTTTGTTCTATAAGCATGAACCGAACCGTACAGGACAAGGAAAATAATTCTTCGAGAATAAGGCCAAACCGTTATCCTCTCAGATGAATCATACACCTAATATGACATCTCTCCGAACATAAATCATATTACCAACATTGCATATTTGTTTTCTTTTAACATCAATTACTTATAATCCAAAACTTCACCACACTCATATAATGACATACCTTCAAGAAGAATAAGGTCAACATCCTTGTCATAACACAGAGGAGGGCCTTCGAGATCTTTAAATACAAGAAAACAAGCACCATTCGCCATCTACATCAAAGAAAATCCTGGTAAGACGTAGACACTACAATTACAACAAAGGTGGCCAACGTTCAGATAAAAACCTACTTATCAGATATTTCATTTAATCAGATACTAGTATTTTTAAGATCAAGAATTTAGAAATAACATAACAAGATGAACTTTTGTATAATTTCTAGAGAGGAACCTATTACTGGGTAGCATCGTCTCTCATTCACAATATCACATAAAGAACCAGAAATCTATAATCACAAATTGCTGAGAAATTGCAAAAAGAAAGACTCTGACTACACAATACTACAGCACCAAAGCAACTATCTAACAGAACTCAAACCTGAACCTATAATTTAGCAACAAATAATACTTTTACTGCATAAAAGATCAGCAGTGCCACTATCCCATAACATCAAAACCAGCAGACAGCCATCATAACAGAAAGTAAGACTGTACTTTTTAAGAATAGGGTGCATTTTGAAAAAGGAACACGGACAAACTTCCTAGAAATCAATTGGGTGAGAAAATTGCAAGTCTACTTATTTTTAAGCTACTTCTTCTCAAAGCCTTGGTCCCAAATCTATTAGGGTCGGCTAGCAGGAACCAAATGGGACACACTCTCACACACATCCCAAAATCGGTCCACGCCATGGAAATGGGACTAGGTTCGATGTCCTGGTTGTCACCAGCCTACCACGCAACTCTACTCCTTTATCCGGGCTTGACAGCAATGGATATTATAAATACAAGTCTCCAAAATTCCAAATAGTGAAATAACCCGAAAGAGTCCATATTCAATCGTCTTGAACCAACTTTCATTCAAATCTCAAAGCCTTTGCACTCCGTGAATGACATAGAACAATTCCTGGTGAACACTACAGATTTATAAACACATCAACCCGCAGACACTCTCCAGAGTCTCCACTCAGTTCACTATCGTTGCAGCTGAAGTGACAGCCAAGAGAATACGTGACACAACAGCAAAAAGGAAAACAATAAAAGAAGGAAAAAAAATGCTAAGGAGCTGGTTAAACACAACTTACACTCAGACAGGACAAAGTTATGAGCTTTACATCCTTCTAAAGAAGAGACAACTAGTGAATGGTTTACAAATGACAATGTGAAGTAAAATATACTCTAAAACTCTAAATTCAGTAATCAGCTATCAGTTGAAGTAACTGCTATCGCTGCCACAGTTTACATTACAATATAAATTTCTACAGCTGATTGAGTCTGACCAAGAGGAGGGTTTTACTGGTACTACCACAGAATATTAACCATGGCGAAACATGATTATAATAGCGCCAGACCTCCTCGACAAACTGAAGCATAAAATCTCACACAACATACATGAAATTGCACGGCAGTATCAACATAAAGCCACTCGTTTTAACATATGATCAACCTAGAACACAGGAGATATCAGGCTTAAATCAATAGAATGTTCAATTTTCCTTTCCCTACTACACCAGAAATCAAACCCTCACTTGATAAAGCAGGAGAAAAACAATAGCATAACTGCTACAAAACAATTTAACAAACAGTAAACCTTTAAAAGATGTGCATATCACCTCCGGAAAGCTCTTACTGGACAATAAGATTGGGAAATTAATGTATTCCTCCATGATGAAGCGGGTTATAGTACTATCATCTATGGAAGGAGATTTCGATGAGCTTGACTGAAACCCAATAACACGGAGCCATGGGTACCTATCGAAATAAAAGCAAAGCAAGTAAGACGATATGTGCGACATACAAAATACTCTGGCCTTAGAAAAGAAGCTTGTGACAATACTAAGTCCATAACCACTAGGATTGACTTCATTTATGAGTCCTGATACATAAGTAAGCATACAAAGACCAATCCTCTACAAGAGTTGTTTCTATAGTGAGTCTGGCTGTAAAACTTTTAATATGATCACGGACATGTAAAACAAAAGATCAGCCTTCTACGGTTTAAAGAAAAATTTCACCTTCATAATATATGTGAACAATTACATACACAGAACGCAGTACTAAGGATTTAGAAATTCACATCACTTTCCTGTTTAAAGACAAACCCTTAATTTTAGGTTAATAAGCTACTTTCATAAATTCTCATAAACTTCACTCCATTTTGTAGCAGCGGCGTCTATTAGCAATGTGATCCAATAATAGGAAAAAGTGTAGTGGTGACAAATAACCATAAATGCTAAACAAAGTTACTATGAATTAGAAGCCAACGTGAGTATATGGCACCAAGGAATACTCTTCAAAAAATTTATACTTTCGACACCAACTGATTCATACTCACTGTATTACCTTTGTTGAATGGACTTCACTTTCTCGAGCATAGCATTTCGATCACGCCAAGAATCTGCCCCATCTTCAGATCCAATAAATGCTTCGGCAAGGAGCAAAAATCCTGTATCTTTTTTCAAGAGCTCGCCCATGTCTTCAGATCCATTTAGCCAACGATGACACGGGCCTGTGATAACATAAACATTAGGCTGAGTGTACAAGCACCAATCCCCAAATCAGATAAGCAGAAAGTCTATCTCAGAAGACAGGCCTCTTCACATACAATTTAGGACACAAAGTTCTTTCTATTTCCCGATTCAAAAAAAGAATATGCAATCGCATTAAACCTTCGGCAATGCCCAGGAAGGTGTAGACACACCAAACCCAATCTCCGACACAGGGGTAATAAGTGTCACAACTTGCAATAAAATTTAAAATAGCAATGAAGAAATTACATATCTACCTTCAGAATTATCAAAAGCCGTTCTTATAAACAAATTTAAGTCTACTTCAGCGTGAACCTCCTTTGATACTTCAGCTGCAGTAGAAAACCTGAAAATGACTGCTGTCAATTGATTAGAAGTTTAGAACTATTCCCATATCTAGACAGGCGACTGACCAAACCCAGCTGGTAATAAAACCCATAAGTTATAAGATTGAAACCAAAATATTGGATTCAGATTATGCCATTTCATTGAAAAATTTCAAGAACATTCTACATCAGTGCAATGAAAGCATCTTAACAGTGATTGAACAAGTAACATCACACCGAAAAGCAGTAAGGGAATATAGTAACAAAAGAAGCATGTGTTCCAGTGATTTGGCCCTTAGAAAACATAACTCCCTCGCATAAAGGGATTAAAAAAAACGGGAAAGGAAATTTAATCACCTAGAAGAATATGTACATGTGGGTCCACCGTTGGCGATAAATTTATCCAACGAACAAGCTACAGGAATCAAAGAGGAACCCAATTTCTTAGCTTGTTCAAATTTTTGACTACCTGACAACAAAATACAGGAAATGATCAATACTCCCATCATTTTCTCCATTCCATGAGCACTCGAAAAAAGAAAACAGTTAAGTAATGCATCGAAATTTTTGAGTACCAAACCATTAAAAAAAAAGCCACAACTCATTTTAATCCTAAAAATGAGAAACGAAATGTTGCTTCCGAATTAGTAGTAATAATAATAATAATAATAATAATAATAATACTATCTAGGCTATTGTCACATAAGTATATAGTATCACTGTGTTTAATATGACTCTCAAGGGAAATGAAATAACGAGTTAAAAGAGAAATGATTAATAAAAATAATAATAATAAGGTGAGAGTGATTGTAACCTGAGGGTAGTCTCGGAAGAAGAGTGTATATTCGTCGGAGGTTTCGGTATCGGAGCGCCATTTTGCACAGCAGCAGAGAGAGAATGAGACTGAACAAGTGATGGGATGGGATGGGAACTACAATATGTAGAAGAGGAGACGATTGTTGGGCTGGGTTGAGTTGGGTTATTTTATGGGCCTGTGTTCTTTAAATTAGTCCAGTCTAGTTTTTTTAATTTTTGAGAGTCTAAATTAGTACAACTCCCGTAAGTTTTGTTCAATTTCATGGAATATGTAGATCAACATGTCAAATTACTCAATTTTTAAATTATTGTAAAAATAAATAAAAAAATATTAATTTTGTAAGTACTTTGGGCCTATGGAGGACTACAATCCTTTAATCCTTTAAGAGGGAGGGTTTGGACATAATTTTTCGTCACTTCACTTTGACCAGGCCTTACTAAATAATCAATTTTAAGACATGAGATTGATTATATTACGAATTTAAAAAAAAAATCTTGTAGTTCTCAAATCAAAAGTAATGATATTGGATTATTTTTTTTTAAACTTCTATATAGTAATGATTTCGAATTTTCCACCATATATATACTCCTATGATTTGGCTTGATTCACGATATTCCAATTATTGGATATTGATAGTGCACCCCCGAGCTTTAAAGTTATTGCACAAGATCCTTATCGTTATGGTTCCGTCTAAAGAGAGAATTGAATGATAAAATTACTCTTGCAAAAGATTAACAGCAATAAGTTTGTTTACTAGGGGTTGCGAGAATTTTTTTTTTGTGAGTTGACCATTGTGCAACTATGAGTTAAAGGAGATGGAAGATTGATGTGGGAAGGAGAATAGCCGAAGGAATGAGACAACTAGAGAGAGCCCGGAAACCAAAAAAGAAGAGGGCCAAAATGTGGCACAATTTCATGCCTTAAATTTAATTACTGCTACCGTTACTTTTTTCGTTCAAGAGCATTTCGTGGAAAAAAAAAATTAAAACTCAAGGGTATCCATAGGTATATAAAGAATTAGCTCAACCCTTATGGGTGAATGGTGAAAATCTGTAATTATTTTACATGATGTGATTTCAATTTTAGAATTGGCCAACATACTAAAGGACCGTAAAAAAGAAAAAAAAAAATGCAAACAAATTGAGCAAAGCTATATATATATGTGGCTCACTAGCTATGAGATCGAGTCTTCTAGCTAGTAATGAAATCTGATCCAGATTTTAAAAAAAAAACAAACATGAAATTACTTGCCATGGAGGAACATGCTCCAATATTCTGTGAGCATATATTTCAACCTTTTCTTTTCGAACATCTTTACTGCCTTTTGCCTACTCATCCTAAATTCTCCATTACATATCTTACCCCTAAGCTTATCAACGCCATTGAAAAGATGGTGATGCTTTGTGACTTTGAGATCTCTGTACTTCAGTTACGTAACTACTCATATTGGTATAACGCCCATATGTTTCCAGTTTATTTTGCCTTTTGCGACATCATCATAATGCATAAAGGTAGAGCCTCGACACTAACAAAATGGCCTATTTGACACAGTATAAAGCTAAATTGATGGAAAACATAGCTCAAAGCTTGTTCAACAATATTGAAGAATCGAACAGGAAGAAAAAAATGCACATATATGCCAATCCCCACCAAATCAAATCTTTCTTTTTCATCCATCAATTTCGCGAAGATTAAAAGGCTACTGCTACAACGAAAGGATGTTGGTCGATAAAGTAGTTGAATAACCTATTTTGTATGCACCAAAAAAAGAACAAAAAATAGGGGTAAACTTAAGTACAGGCAAAACATTTAAGAAAATAAAACGCCCTTGTAGACAAATCAATCATCAAATCACAATTAGCAAAGTATAGCCTGACGATTTCATCAAAATCATTAGTACTGCTTTTGCCTTTTTCTGTTCTGGTTTAATATATACTTTTGTGGTGAGAGGAGTCTGATATGTACGACATGTTCGTTGTATGAAAAGTTTTATTGATTAACTGATCGAAGATCAAGAGATCATCTGCTGTATATGTAAGTTGATCAAGGCTCAAATTATTGTCAATTGACTTTGTTATTGTACTAATAATCCTTCTAGCTATTGAGCTATTCTATGACCCGTGGTTTATCTGGTAATTGTTACTAATGGCCTTAACCAAAGAAAGAGAGGTCATGTCGATTAATAATGTACTCAAATTAAGAGCTAGCGGTGTTGATTTCCATCAATTTCACGTGTTCATCAAATTAAAATTCAAAATTTTATTAATAATCAACACACAAAATTTCTTAAAATGTTGGTCGTCTAAAAGTTTTGGCGGCCACAAAATATATTGGTTACCCAATTGTCAATTGATGGGCGGCCATAAAAACAAAAATCGATTGGTGTCCAAGACACTATTTCTTGCAGAAAGGGATATTTGTTTATAGATAATATGGGTATCTCGATTGGCTTTGTCTAACTAATTTCATATATAGGTCCTGAAGTTAACAACCGATAAAACCTCAAGTAGTCCTGAGTAGAGACGAACTTGGGACCTCTGAAATAAATTTCAGAAGTCTTACCAACAGCTACCCATGCCACTCAAGGTTCATGCAGAAAAGGATAGTATACATGTAATGTGTTTGAACAAGCTGATTACTAAAAATCCCAAAAAAAATAATATGAACTTAAGAATGTTAAAAATGGATTTAGAAAAAGGGTAACTAATAATGCATCAAAACAATGACTTAAGTATAAAAGATAATCAACTTGTAACTCTTTTTCAATCCATTGCATGTATGCACATTTTTTAAACAATTCATCTATCTAATCATTTAATTTTCTATAAAGTCGCCTCTTTAGTTTATTTTGAAGAACTGGCTATTTGTGTAACCACAGTGCAAACACGATTTTCGGAACAATATAGAGTTATTATATTGCTTCTAATAAACCTGACAAATGGGTCATTTAATTTCAGTTCGATTATGGAAATCTGGATCGGGTTAGATTTTAGCGAAAAAAACATTAAATTTGTTTTGGTTGGATGGATATAAACTTTTTCTGGGTCAAACATATTTTATCAATATATATTCGAAATATATTTTAAGTCCTCTAGTTAGGCCAGATTCATTTTGATTTGGATGATATCGGGAGCAACCTCGATTCGAATGTTGATTTGGATTTGGATTTGAATTTGGTTCGAGCTATTCAATTCGGGAAATCGTTTTGGTTTGGTTAGCCAGGTATAGTTGTTTAATTTGACTTGTTTCATATCTAGCTAGCTAGTTATCGTCTAATCACTTACATGTACATGATACACGTACATGCGGACAAACGATTGATGCTCATGGTAATAATTGTGAAATCATTCATGAGAAAGATTACATAGCCTTCTGAAAATATCCATTTCTCTCATTGAAATTTGTGCATTTGAACGGGACAAAATGATAACGGGTCCAAAAAATTGAGCCAATTATTTTGAAGGGCAAAACAAGAGGGTCCTCTCTTACTGTGAACACCAGTGTTCAAAAGCCTCAGATTCCCATCTTATCATCCATCCGATCCCTAGCTACCCTTCAACTTTGAGTACCACCAGCCATCTGATGCACCAACGCCGTGGCATCATAATTTAACCCTAAAATTGAACTCATGGAGTCCAGACTGAGCAACACAAACATCACATATTATCCTAGTACATTACGACATCAAGAAACGCAATACTATATATAGGAAGGTTATATAGCTAGCTTAGCTTGTTTGTGAACTATAATATGCTAAAGCCTTTAAAATTGTATGCATATCTTGTGTACGTGCGTGTATCTAAGATGTTTATATTATCAACTTTATGAGCATCAAGCAAAAACGTTCCGAGGTTATTATTTCGCAATTCAGTGTACATCTGTATATATATATATATATATATGAATCATACTACAAAACTACACATTTTAGTTTAATTTGAGCCGCATCATATCAGTCATCAATAACTTGCTTTAAAATCATTGTTAAGGATACCCGTATTTGAGTCATGCCAGCCCATATGCAACTAATTAACTGACACAATTTTTTTTTTTAAAAAAAAAAACCGTTCTTTTGATGATGTTAAACCATTACGGATGGAGTATCATACATCTCATGATCTCAGTAGAGAGCTAGAAACTATCCAAAGAAAAGGAATGAACCTATATGACTCTGGAATCTGGATCAACTGATTACATAGTTACGTACAAACAAATAACAAAAGTATTTTCCGCAATGTTTTGCTTCGATGACAACTACGTACTTTATATACTACAAAACCAATAACAGCCATTGGCTATATTAATGCAACATATAATAGCTAATTTAAGTTCATACAAGCACTAGTATCTTTGCTATACATCATTTTATAAAAGCTCAAAAATATAAAAGAAAAAGAAGATTTATAAATAATGTAAAAACTAAATAATCAACAGGTGCTAATTAGCGTAATAACAATATGGTAAAAATTCCACTTCAGCTAATGCACCATGTACACGTACAACTCCATATAGATGACACCAACAAAAAGAATATTACATTTTATGTCGTACCGTCTCTCCACAAACCTTTACTAATATTTCTCCAAGCTCACCGATTAGAGATTGGATTTGGCCCACTGGGTACCTCATGCTCATTAGCCTCGAACTCCTTAGACGGCAAAGTTTTGCCATGTTGAGGAATTTTAGGTTGAAAACCCGACGTCGATATGGTACTAGATGAGGAAGAAGATGACGAGGTTGCTAGGGTTTGAGTACCAGCTGAGCTTGGTAACATGTTAGAAGGCCGTATTTGGTCTGAAGGATGAGCAAGTAGGAGGACAATAAATAGTAGGGAAAGAAACAAGAGCAAGGGATGAGATTTTGTGTTGTTTTCTCTACGTGGTGAAAACAGTGAAGATGATGATGGTGTTTTGGTGTCAGCCATGCAAATTGGAGAAATTATTAACCTACACCCCCCAATAGCCCACAGGGGATCAATATCCATGAACTAGTTGAAGCTCTCCAATGCTAAGAAAAGAGAATAAGGTAGAAGCAAGAAAGAGAGACAAATAACTTCTGAAAGAAGAAGCAAAATGAAAGAAAGAGAGGTGGAAGAAAAAGGAGGAATTAGGAAGAATGTTCAACTGAAGTAGGTAATATTGGAAAGGAGGTTTTGAAATTCGATGCACATTTGAGGTTTACTAAAGTTAAATGCATATTACTTAGTGTTATTATTCAAGGTCATAAGGCAACACATGGATAATTACATGATTACCCCTGTATATTATTGGTCATCAGATCACAAGCATAACGACTTTTTATGAGTACATTGGTTTCTATATATATT
>ONZK01002760.1:20421-40288 GCA_900322385.1 Pharnaceum exiguum | reverse complement strand
GAAGGGGGGGGGGGGGTGGCAGAGATGATAATTTCTGAACGGCAAGCTTACCTACCAAAAAAGGAGTTTCCAGGAAGCAGGATGTCTTTCGAACTAATCTTTTGAGTGTTCACAGAGGTTCTTCGCGATGGAACTACACCAGCAATATACGTAAGAAACACACTGACTGACAGCAGCATTTGATCAATGGCCGGCACCCAATCAGATGCATCACTAGGCTCGAAATCTATCATAGTTCCAAAGTAGCTACACCTAAAGGAACTTCCAATAGATACGGGTCTTGTGCAATTGTAAGTTGAAACCAATAGAGTATTATTCTTGTGAACACTACATAGAGAGAGTGATGCATATTTACTGTTCCTGCAGAGAGTATATTCAGATTGTTAAAATGTATATAAGGACAACCAACTATTTTACAACAAACAGTGTGACAATGAAGGTAAAGGCACCATGTCAACCAATCACATTAACCCCTAAAATACAGACAGTCTAGGTTTGACAGAGTGACAGTAGCTACAATCCAGATTCCATAAACAATAAATACAGGGAAGCTTGTGAATGCTTGCACAAGGGGGTTTTAGAGGATAAAGAATATCTAATTGATGGGAATTCTGCATCTCACATTTCATGAGTCTCTCTGAAAAAAGACATCGCATGCGGAACTTGTCTTTCAAAATGCTGAGACAGATAATCTCCTTGTCAAATCTCAAAATCACGGCAAACTCTCACTAGGCTCCATCAAATGAGAATATTTTTTTTTTTCAGAAAAGAATTGACAAAAAATCTACTTCGAGGAGAAGGTAACCTCACAAGACAAAATAGACAATATAACAAAGTGCTCTAATTCCTTAGGATCAATGCAGAAGCAAAACCCCTAAAAGATCCTGCTACGATCTCACATAGTAGGCAGCCATTCCCTTAAATAGTCCATTTCCGTAGCAGAATTCCTCCGGATGTTTAGCAATGCCCCAGTGTAATTGACCAAATACTTAAATAGGCAGTCCAATTCTCTGGAAGAGGTCAATTGGTCTACATATGACATATCGCAGACACACTCAATTACATCTGCCAATCAGCATATCCAAGACACCAGGTGGCAATTGAGGCCAACTGCCAGACTCCAGAAACAACCAATGTATGAACTTGAATAAAGTTAGCATCTTTCCGACCATACGCATCCTCTGTAGACCACCCCAAACCTCTCAACTCCGTCAGAAAGAGTCAAAAATCCTCAAAAATTACACCCAGTCCATAGTAGAAATCAAACTTAAACATAATTTTTTCTCTAAAAATGTGAACCAATTCAACAGAACAAACCAATGCAAGTGAACATCCGCAACCATTATTAGACCCCGTTTGGTTCGAGTATTTTTTGGCTATGGGGTTGGGTTGGCCAAACCCACACCTTTCTCAACCCGTGGGTTAGTGTTTGGTTGGGGTGGAGGTGGTGGTGGTTGAGGGGAATGAGAGGAGAGAGGTTGTGAAAGGAGGGGGGATTGGTGTGTTTGATCAAACCTACATATATGGCGTTGATGAACCCAATGGGTTGACTCAACCCAATCCGAATGCTCAATCAAACAAACCAAAAATCTAGTGAACCAAACAAGGCTAAGTTCACGGTCCCAGTTACCTCAAACTTAGCAAACCTTTGGTTAAATCACAAAAGTACATTAGTGTTCCACTTATATGTTCCATCAAACCTTAACATCCATTGATATATACACTAATAAGCAATATATTCTTTACACCTTCTGATAATCATACTTTGGAGGCACAACATATCCTTGTCAATTCGCCCAAGTAAAGATACCTTCTTTTAACCAAATCCGAGTCAACAAGCCAACAAAAGCCACAACACCTCTATGTTACAAGGACATCAAACAATCAAGGCAGTATGCACAAGCAACAAGATAACAGTAGGAAAAAAACAATAAAGATTGAAACAGAAAGACAAGGCACCTGGGAAAATGTGCAGACAATGATTTCCTGGGTTGGAGCCACACCCCTTTGGTGTTACTTCTCTTCCATTGCAGCTTGAAATTAGATGGCACAGTTGCACAATCCACCATTTTTCTTTTTATATCCAAAAAATGACTAAAACCCAACAAAATGTTTCAGCACATTCTTAGTTCTCAGCTAAATCTCACCCACTTGTCCTTTTGCATCTACACACAAACACATTCACACAATAAGTACAAGTCTAGTACTTTAAAAAAACATCATTGTTGTATGGAAAGATTGAAACTTTACTATGGAAAACTACAAACAATGAAGAAAACCCAAAAGGGTATTTGAGAAAATGGAAGATTGAGCTTACCTGTGAAGTCAAATGTGGATGGATAGACAAGCTTGGAGGGACAGGAAAGGAGAGAGAATGGAGTGCTGAGTTGACAGGAATGTGAATCAGTGAACGTGACTTTAGGAGTTCAGAGTTTTAACTTTTAAGTTTGCAGTTTGTATTACTTTGTAATTGTGGACTGTGAAAAGATATCATATCATCAACAACCCTTGGAGCTGATGCAATTGGAATTTCTTTCTGTTTTTGTGTGTCTATCTATGGGAAATTGGAAACTTGCTTTCTTTGTGCTTGTAATTCTATTTGGGAGCTCCAAAACGTAATAATCCTTTAAAATCTTTTACAAAATGGGATAATTTTAACTTAAATAAATACTTTTTTACACACACTCCCTCCTATTATTATGTGAAATGAAAGAATTCTCTCTCTCCCACACTAACTATTAACCTTATTTACATTCTCTCTTCATACTCTTTTGTGAAATCAAGGAGTTTCTCTCATACATAAAACTCACTTTTTCCATAATAAAAAACAAATATTTTCCTCCTTTCAACCTCTATACCCCTTATAAGTCCTTTGTTATAATTTAAACTTTTTATCATAGTACGTAATTCAAGTTTTTTTTTGAAAATAATAAGAACGAGAAATTTAATAAAAAAATGTCAGTCGAAAGTTCACTATCACATAAACTATGGACTTGATTATGTAATTTTTGCATAAATTGCCACTTAGTCTATAATTCATGTGCTAGTAAATTTTAAACTAAAATGAAAAAATTGTGGATTTTTGCACAAACTACCATGTTAGTCTAGAGTTCACTAATACATGAACTCTAGACTTGCGAAGTCTAGAGTTCATGTATTAGTGAACTCTAGGCTAACATGGCAAAATACTGTTACAAAGAGTTGTGTTTGTGTATGTTTATAAGTTTATTTCTTATGTTGTAGCCATTGAAAGCCAGGAAGATTTAATTTTGTTTTTAGAATAAAATTCCTTGCCAAAAAAATTAAATATGCATGTGTTATAATTTTTTGGCTCTTATTTTTTGAATTTCAAAAAGAGTCAAATTCTTTTTTTTTTGGGGTACATGAATAGATAAAAAAATATTAATAAAATTTAATAATGTGTTACGAAATATACTAAGCATCAACATCCAATCAAAAAAATACAACTAATATCTGTTCCTTATTAAAGAGGGGTTCTCTGAAAAAAAATCTCTCCCCAGCTTCTTTTTTATGTAATAGTAAGATTAAAATTGATCTCTAAAAAATAGAGCATAAAAATATAAATTTTGGTACTTTTTTGTTTTATTATTATAGTTATTCTACATGATAAAACTTTATTATAGTACTTAATACAATTTTAAAAAATCAAAAAGGAATGATGACCATATAATTCAAATTAGGAAAGAAAGTTATAGAGAAATCAAATACAATTTAAACATGCGCTTTTTTTTTTCAAACCAATCAACCATATGTTACAATCTCTAGTTCTCTACCTTCCTTTTCTTTTTCTTTTGTGTGTTTTGCTTAAAATTGTCACTAAAAAAAAATTAATTAATTTACACATTAGTAACTCTTTTTTTACACCTCAGCTCCAACAACCAATAGAATAAAAATACATATTTTTTTCCTATTAAAGGGGGTTCACTCTATTAGTTTCTATTTCACAGCTTCTCTTTTATATAATAGTAAGATACTAGTTTGAACCCGTGCTACAGCACGGGATTTTTATTTTGTGTTTTATTTTCTTTGGGTTAAATGTTAAATTAATTTATGCTTATGTTATTTTGTTCTGATGTAATTTAAGTGTGTTTTTTGTGGTATAATTGTTTATCCAGAAAGTTTTATTTGTAAGAAAATATTTAATTCAATATTGACCAAAATATTTAATTTTCCTTCTCGAAATAGACTTATTGCTATGACATGTTCTAAGGAAATGTTTTTAAAAAAAATTAAAGAAAAATATTCATGTGTCTAACTTCCTCTCCCGTTTACTATTTTATATGGAAGGAATTGACATTAAAAGATACAAATTACAAAGGTAAACACCTTCACTGGGATTAAAAAAAGATAAAAAACTACATTATTTATATGAAAGGCATTGATATTAATACATGCATTAAAGATTTCTAGTAGTAAACAATGCATTGTAGTAATAAAGAGTTGGACCAAGGCTGTGTAAAATGACCGTTACAAATCACTACAACGTAAAACATCTTCCCTCCCATCCACTTGTTCAACTATGACAACCTCGAAGCTAAACTTCATACTAAAACCAATTGATAATAATAGGAGTAACCCTCTAAGCTTATAAGTAGGTTTCCACTCTCCACCCTCTCAATGTAGGACAACATTCACAACATGGTCATATACCCAAAGGCCTCCAATTCTGTCAATCACCGTGACTTGATGATCTTCTCTTTGAAGCTCTTAGTAGATGATCTTCTCTTTGAAGCTCTTAGTAGGATATTGAGAAAGGTATTAGTACGAAACTACGAATGAGCAAATAACATAGTGATATAGAGGAACCACTGTCATTCACAACTGTTCTTTTTTATTTGATGGGACAACTGTTAAAAACACGAAAAAATATCATTTTCTGTAACTTCCCTTTTTTATCAAATGATCAAATAATAAAGGACCGACAGGTAAACAAAGCCAATATATTACAGAAAACAGCATCAGGATGCCAACAGGTAGAGCCGTAGAGGTAAGTGCACTCCCCTTCTCAATTTATAAATTTGACCACGTGCACTGCAATACAACACCACTACACCAAGCTAGAAAAAATAGCATGAAAGAGGTGTCATCCCTCGCATAAATATGAAGCAATATCGGTTCGCTTACATGAATAGTATTGTTATGTGCCTCTCGCAATCTTTCCCAGAATATTGATATTCTAAGATGTGAACTTTTTTTTTAGTACAAACAACTTATAAAATAAGAAATAGATTTCGAGACACCTCGTGAGTTCCCACTCGGCCACTCTACACAGCAACCAAAAATCAAATGATTATCATTAGATGATAGACTTTCATCATGTATACATGTATAAAACAACTTAAAAACACCATTAACATCACCGGTTTTACCTGCATCCAACACCAAAAATAACCACATCTAGTCAACCAAAATGCACAATAGCCAAACAAAAAAAACAATGTAAAATGGCTATGTACAGTAAGCAAGACAGTAGATAGCAATGCCTAAATTCAATGTTAAAGTAAGATAAAAAGAAAAAAAAATTAACACATCTAACTACACAACACACAATACTGTAGGCATCATAAACGGAAAAAACTTGGCATCATAAACAGAGAATAAAAGATGATAATTACTACTCATAGTTTACCAAAAATTTACCGAAAAAATTCAAATTCAATGGAACCTCAAAGCCCCATTGAATCTGGTGCCTATTTTATTTTTATATTACCTTGTAGAATGATCGACATGAGAGATGGCTTGGCTCCATAGTGTCTAATCGTAAAACCGCTTGACTCCATAGTAGCCCATTTTTAGCTTGATCTTGAGATCATCTGAATTTTTTTTAGTACAAATGAAGAATGATAGACATGAGAAATGGGTTGGGAGAGGGGAGAAAGGGGAAGGGTCCTCAAACTCATCGATAGCATCCAATATATATGAGTAGCTTGAGTAAGTTTTTTTTCTAAATCTTGTCTAGTACTCTTCAAGTTTTTTTTAGGAATAATATGTTTACTGTTTACAAATTTAAACGGATACTCCCAATCTCTTCCCTTTTTTTAGTTAACAAAAAGATAATATCCCTTGATAAATGGATTGTTTGCCGAATATTATGATTCTAGTAACGTATTACCATTATAAAATTTTAAATTTGAAACTGATTACAAAAGGAATACTAATCTCTCAATTATCTTATACGTTGATTTATTTCCAGCAACTCCAGTATTCTCTCCTAAACAAACGTGTGCGCTGAATGTTTTTTTTTACAGCTAAACATAATTAAGTTTTAACATTTTATTTTAGGTACTTTCAAATTCCAGTTTTCCACGTAGGCTTTTTTTTACATGTCATCACCACATAAGCAACATGAGCCAATAGGATTAATACACCTATTATTTTTTTCCTATTAAAGGGGGAGGTTCTATTATTTTCTCTCACACCGTTACTCTTTTATATAAATATAAGATTAATAGCTAATATATTATAATATAATATATATTACAACAAGAAAAAGGTTTTCTTCATGCGTAGAAGGGTATGAACATCTTCTATCTTCTAAACTACCAACTAGTTATCGACCTAAGCGATGCAGGGGGGTGATTTTTTTTTCTTCTGTCTGAATCCTTAAAGAAAGAGATTAAGTTGGCTGATATAAGCTCATCATCGTATGAGAGTGGCCATAAGGTTCTAATATTGGAACTTGATTTCGGGGCTCACAAAAAAAGGAAGCAAGATAAAGTTTTGGGAACCCCAAAAAAGAGGCTGTTGTCGAGAGGAGCCAGCGGACTTGAAGGAGCAGCAGTTGAACCATCTCAAGTGTATGAAGATAGAGATTAACCGATCTTGTTAGTACTCAGCTAAATCTCAGCCACTTATCCTTTTGCATCTATACACAAACACATTCACAATAAGTAAAGGGTATTTAAGAAAATGCCAAGATTGAAACTTTGCTATGGAAAAGTACAGACTATGATGAAAACCCAAAAGGGTATTTGAGAAAATGGAAGATTGAGCTTACATGTGAAGTCAAATATGGATGGATAGACAAGCTTGGAGGAACAGGAAAGGAAAGAGAATGGAGTGGTGAGTTGACAGGAATGTGAATCAGTGAATGTGACTTTGGGAGTTTAGGGTTTTAAGGTTTGTTGTTTGTTAATATGGACTATGAAAAGTTGGACCATATCATATCATATCATCAACAACCCTTGGATCGGAGCTCATTCAATGAAATTCCTTTCTGTTTTTGGGAAATTGGAAACTTGTTTTGTTAAAAATTGCTTGTCAGTGTATTTTGGTGCATTGAACGATGAGGATATAGCATGGACTTTTTTAAAAACAAAAAAAAATGAATGCGTTTGATTCTCTTATTTTTATTGTTTGATGATTTGATTGATCACAAGGAAAATATGATAAAGCTTTTTTTTTTGTTACATGAACTTAAATGTAATATTATAAACGAACAAACTACAATATAAATGCGCAATAGAAAACTTTACTTTTTTTTTAAAAAAAAAGGATAAAATATGCTTATTATTAAAAATTCGGCCTCAAAAGTTTCAGATACGAAATAGATGTTTCACGATCAAAACTTAGTAAGACAGTAGGAGAATGTACATTTTTATTGACAATTAACTATGGATTTTGAGCTTTCGTTGACTCTTTAGACCATAAATAAATCTTCATTAAATAAACTTAATCAAAATTTGTTCGAGTTAACTAACAAATGGTACATTTTGCTATTTAAATTTTATTTAAACGTTGATAGAGATAAAATTATTTTAAGTATTTACTTTCACGACATATTAATTTGCTGAATCTATTCCCCTTAAAAGAAAATTTATTAGATCTATTGAAAGCATTAAAATGAATGTTGAAATTTTGATATTCACTCGGTCTCAATTTTTTTTAAATTTTGTTTAAACTATCTTCAAATTCTTTTTTTTTTAAAGCTATAAAGTAATTATTTTGAACGTATATTATTATTGGTTTGATTTTCCTCCATATTCTTAAAAAATTATTTTTAAAAAATAACCTCCTTGTTTAATGTTTAAATTTAATTTATCTATTTAAACAAGCTCTTAAATGTTGATGGCAATAATAGTTTTATGAAATTTACAAATAAAGATTCCCTTTTTAGTTCTGATTCAACTTTAATTTTGTACACAAAACAACTAAACATTTTCTCATTTTATATTGGAAAGAAAATTCTTTAAAGTGAAACCCAAAACAATAATAAAGATAAAAAAATTGATCTCTTTAATTTGTATTTATTTGTTTTTTTTTTTGATGGTTGTCATTTTTCTCAAAGGAACCCAAAAATGAAAAACCCACATGTGACAACCATACCCTAAAACCAAACCCGTTGTACTGTAGTCTTAACCACCACTCTTCTTCTTCCACCCTTTTGCCGTTCTCAAAACAAAACCTTCACTAAACCCTCACCTTCACCCTCTACTCCACTCTCTCTCCTCCTCCTCCTACAACTAACCATGCCGAAGAAAAGCAAAAGTAAGCAATACCCATTATTCCCCTTCCAAAAACACACAACCCCTTTTCATTTCTCCCCTTTTGGTTGATGATTCACTGTTTTTCTCACTGACTTTGTTGTATTTTTGTTTGTTGTTTTTCCTAATGCAGAGAGTAAGAGCAAGAGAGTATCCCTGCATCAAAAGTACAAGATAAGAAGGAGAGTGAACGAACACAATAGAAAGAAGGCCAAAGAGGCAAAGAAACTTGGGTTGAATAAGAGGAAGAAGGTTGAGAAAGACCCTGGTATTCCTAATGAGTGGCCTTTTAAGGAACAGGAGCTTAAGGCTCTTGAGATTCGTCGTGCTAAAGCTATTGAGGAGTTAGAGCAGAAGAAAGCTGCTAGGAAAGAAAGGGTATGAGTTGAAAGTTTGGTTCTTTTCTTGGTTTTGTGATTTGGGTTGTTTTTGTTTTTGTTGTTTGGTGTAGTTTTGATAGTGATTAAGTTGGTTTTTGTTAGTTATTATGCTTGTATATTTCATTTTGTTAGTTTGGTGAATTGGGTTGTTAGTGTTTTTTTGATTGGTTTTTTAGTATGGTTTGTTTGGAATTGAAGTTGGATTTGTTTGTTAGTGTAGCTTGATGAATTTTGATGGTAATTAAGTTAGTATGCTTGTATAGTTCATTTTGTTAGTTTGGTGAAGTTGTTTTTTTTTTTAAAGAATGTTTTTTTTTTTGTGTAGCTTGGTGAAGTTTTTGATTGTCTCAAGGGGTTTTGTTGGTTATTATTAAGCTTGTGTGGCTCATTTTTGGTGGTTTGGTGAATTGGGTTGTTTGCGTTTTTGGTTGTTGGTTTTAGTTTGAGTAGTTTGGAACTGAATTTGGAACTTCATGTGGCTGCTTTGGTGTAGTACGGTAGTTTAGTGAGCTTTGTTAGCTTTTATTGTGAATTTTCATTGTTCTGATAATTTGTTAGTGTGCTTGGATTTTGTTTGAGGTGTGTGTATGAAAATGCAGTTCTCCATTGGGATTGATTGTTTGATTTGGTGCAATGCTGATAGTAGTTAGGTCATTGATGATTTTGTTTAGTTAGTGTTAATTTGTTGTGAATTGTCATGACTTGATAAGTATTCATTTTTGGTGTTAGATTTTAGTTTGTCAAGTTTGGGAATGAAGTTAGTCTGTCTCGTAAGGTTTTTTTGATTGGTGTACTCAGACTGTGGAATTTTGGAGATGAAGTGGCACTGTTTGTTTGGTTAAATGTGGTCATTTTGGTCTCGAATGATGGATCATTCTTTTTTCAATAGTTTAGTGTGTTGAAAAATTGATTGATCATAAAGTTGATAGCTTGGGTTACTGGCTGCTTGAATACCTATGAACTACAACAGCTTGCTTACATATGAACTACAACAGCTTGCTGCTTGACATGTCTAGGCAGTACTACTCATTTACCTTGATCAATATTCATCATTCATTTTCTACGAATCCATCGTAAACCATATTGTTGACTTGTATATAGGCCCAAAAGAGGAAGCTTGGGTTACTTGACGAGGAAAGTGTGGAAGATGAATCTGCGAAAGGAGAGAAAACAAATGATGAGTTTGGACAATTTGTTAAGAACCAAGGTACTGGATGTTGGACTTTGATAACTAGTTACATGAAGCTCTATTTCATTCTGCTGTTAAATTTCATTGGATCGTGTTTTATGCAGACAATTCTGACAGGGCTTTCTATAAAGAGCTAGTCAAAGTCATTGAAGCATCTGATGTCATTTTGGAAGTTCTTGATGCTCGCGACCCCCTTGGTACCAGATGTGTTGACATAGAGAAAATGGTGTTGAACAGTGGTCCGAATAAGAAACTTGTCTTGCTATTGAATAAAATTGGTATGCGTTTCCTTTACCTTCAACACTTCGATTATGTTTTACATTCACATACTAGGGGTTCTTTGTTCTTAACTTGATTTTGGTGTCAGATCTTGTCCCTCGTGAAGCAGTTAAGAAATGGCTCAAATATCTGAGAGAGGAGTTACCAGCAGTGGCATTCAAATGCAGTACTCAGGAACAGCGGTCCAACCTCGGATGGAAATCTTCAAAGGCTGCCGGCAAGTCTAGTAACATTTTACAAACGAGTGACTGTCTTGGAGCTGAAACTCTCATTAAGCTGCTCAAAAATTACTCAAGGAGTCATGAGGTAACTTCAGGTCGAGTTCTTAGAATAGTTATTGGCTTCCTGAGTCCTGACAATCAGTTGAAATATTTACCTGGGTGGTTATTGAACCTTGTTAATTATAACTAATCGTATCCTAATATGTGGGATCTTTTGTTACCTGTGGACCTTTGCAGATCAAAATGTCCATCACCGTGGGAATTGTAGGGCTTCCTAATGTTGGGAAGAGTAGTTTAATCAATAGTTTAAAGAGATGTCGTGTAGTCAATGTTGGTGCCACTCCTGGTTTAACGAGGTCCATGCAAGAAGTTCAGCTAGACAAGAATTTCAAGTTGCTAGACTGTCCTGGGGTTGTTATGCTGAAATCAGGGCAAAATGATGCATCTGTGGCACTTCGAAATTGCAAGAGAATTGAGAAGCTTGAAGATCCTGTTGGGCCAGGTAACACAATCTGAAGTCCACTGTTTCACATCTGCTGTTTTTTTTTTTCCGTTATGGTGTTGGTGATTAAATAGGATAACATGGTTGATATTTGTGAAAGGTCTTGTAATTGGTATATTGTTTCCTTTTGTGCGACAACTGCTTTGCTTCTTTTGAGACAAGTGTTTAATCATTTGTCTGTTTGGTGAGCATGATTTTGTTCCTTTCTAATAAGTATTGTGAGCACTAATGTACCCCCGTGTTTTGTTGTATTGTTCTCGTCGTCTTTTGCTTTTTGACTTGTATACGTACATCATGTTGTGATTTATTTCTTATCTATTTTTTTTTTCGATTTACTGACCAAGCTATCTGCAAAGCTATTATCAGAGATTTCAATTTGTTTTTTTTTATTCACAGTGAAGGAAATTCTCAAGCTCTGTCCAGCTACTTTACTTGTCAAAATGTACAAGATCCCAACCTTTGACAATGTTGATGAGTTTCTTCAAAAGGTTGCCACTGTTAGGGGAAAGCTTAAAAAAGGTGGCATTGTAGATGTTGAAGCAGCTGCAAGGATTGTTTTGCATGACTGGAATGAGGGTATGCTGGACTATTCAACTTTCTGTCATGTTATCCTGCCATTAATCATATAGCTCTGAAGGAAGTTCATTGCTTTTTTCTGTCTGTTGCAGGTAAAATACCTTACTACAGTATGCCCCCCATCAGAAACCAAGGAGAGCTACCTGAATCTGAGGCCAGAATTGTTTCAGAATTTGGCAAAGAATTCAAGGTCGACGAGGTCTATGGCACTGAAGCTTCGTTTATTGGAAGCTTGAAATCTGTTAATGATTTTCAACCTGTGGAGGTTCCACCAAATTGTCCAATGAACTTCGATGAACAGATGCTTGAGGTTTGTAATTTCTTTTTCACGGCTTTATCTCGCTGTTTTTTTCTCCTCTGCTATTGCCTCCCTCAATCAACTAATTGCTTTTTAGCAGCAGAAAATGTAGAATTTTTTTTTATGGGCTTTGTATTCTTCACTGACACATTTCCCATTTTTATCAACCAGGGTGATCCAGAGCCATCAACAATGAACGGAAATGCTGATGAAATGAATGACAATGGTGAGGATGAAGCCATGGAGTCGGACGGAGAGGGTAATAGAAGTACCAAGGCAAAGAGTGCATCAAGTAAACAGAATGAAAAGCTTTACAAAGTCGAAGGCATTCTGAATACAAAATTGGAGCGTGCTGAGAAGAAACGACGGAAGAAATCCAGCAAACAAGCTGAAAATGCCATGGATGATGACGATTATGATTTCAAGGTGGATTATAAACATGTAGGATCAGTTGATGAAGAAGAAGATGATATCAAAGCTGAGGTGCCAATGGCCGGTGTGGAGCTTGATGATGAGTGATTGATGTGGGAATTCCTGAGTGCCTCTTATTGTTCATTAGGGGTAGAGTTGAGTAGTCTATCACTCTATCTGTCTTCGCATGTACCTGCCCTGAAATTTTGGTAGTTCAAATGTTAAGCACTACACTTGGGATGAAGTTGATATACATAGAGAGAGGAAGGGCCACTAATCATGTATACAGGGAAATTCTTTATTGTTGTTTTCCAGTAATAGAGACAGCTTCTAATTTTCATGTTTGGATGATGCTCGTGCTTTGTTAAATGGATCATCATAGAAATATGGAATGTGGGGGATCATTAATAACTGGTTGGAAAGCAGCCTTTCAATCGCAAGTTATTTGGTTGGAAAGCAGCCTTTCAATAGCAAGTTATTCCGAGTCACAACTCACAAAGAACACAATTGCAGAAGGTTGTTATGATTTGCAAGTACCCAAGTCACTAGAATGAAAACCAAAGTAATCACATCAAGTTGAAGTCCGGTGAAGAATGCACATAGAGAGCCCCCAAGAAGAAGTTAGAAGTACGGAAATACTAGAATAAGATGAGCATCATCTCTTCGTTGTAGCTGTCTAGCAGCTCCGTTTGTCCTAGACTTTGAGCAATGTCCAAAAATATAATTGGTGTTCCTGTAATATAAACCACGACGATGGATAACGCTGCGTCAGAATTGGTAAGCAGGAACCATCTATGATCTTCAATCTTGGGTTCGGTGAGGTTGGAAGATGAGCAAGCTTCTGATTGAACTTTCAAAGCTGGTCCGCTGCATTATTGCCTACAAGATTTTCCCCGACAAAGATAATAAAGGTCTGGATTTTGAGGCAAATGAGCTTTGAGAGATTACACATTAATGGTTCGTTGCCCTTCATTCCACCGGCTGTGTCAACAAGAACAACATCTGAGCCGTAGCGAGCAGCCTCTCGGATTTCTTCCTTGGCAGCAACTGCATGATCTTTACCATAACCTTCTCAAAAATAGGAAACTGGAGTCTACGAGCTTGAGCTGTTGCTCAAAAGCACCAGACAAACGTATCACAACTTCACAAGCAGCCATCATGACACTGACCTCATGTTGCAGAAGCCAGTAGGCAACCTTTGCAAGATTGGTAGACTTCCCAAAACTCCATTTACACCAACAAACCACAACCTAAGGCTTCCCTTGTTATTTTGCAATTTGCAGCATGGACATCCCGGAGTGTGTCAATAGAGTAGTTTGGAGTAAGGATGCAAATCAGTGCATCTCCCATAGCAGTCTGTACAGTAGATGATATCAGAGTAAATGAGGCCGGCTTCCTGCCAACCATGCTCACTGTAACTGATTCACATAGCTTCTCAGCTATTTCTTCAGCCACATTCTTCCTCATCATCTTTCAGAGCTTTCAAAGCTAGCTCAAGATCAGTGTGTTCCAAAAAATACCTAGTCATTGGTAGATTTTTTTTTTGGGAAGGCAACTTTGGTATGAAATTTGGAGGGGTGCAGACTGCATATATAAATTCATTGTGCGTACTCAGACTCGGTATATTTAAAGTTTTAAACCCCTGATTTCCATTACTGTTCAGTAAATAAGTTTACTACTAACGATAGATTTCAATAAATACAACAAATGGTGTTTTTTTCTTTCAAGTTGATAAACAACAACTATATAAGTCTAATCACTAGAGGCTAGAGCAACTACTTAACTATTCATGGTTTTTCTGTTTTGGGGACTTATATTTTCCTTGTCTTTCCTTAGTTAACAATTTAACAAGGTCTTCCAACTCCTTTTAACAATAGAAGCTCGTCTCACTCATCAATTTGTATGCTAGTAAGAGAGTCCTCAACAATCGAGTGTAAATCCCTATTCAATGGGGGTGCTCGGGTCAGGATGTACGCAACCTTACCCTGTTTAAGAAAATAGAGAGGTTGTTTCCGAGATTGAGCAATTGCTGTATTGAAGTATTGACTTCCAACAACTTCACCAAAAATAAAAAGTATTGGAATGTTTTCTTAGCCATTTTGCTATAGTGCATAATCACCTAAAGATATATCACAAATAATTGTGTGAGACGGGTTTTTTTTTGAAAATTTTTTTTTTTTTGAAAATTTTTTTTCTGGATTTTTTTTTATTATGGGGTCATTTTTCAGTTGTACATGGGTCATTTTTTTAGACAATATATGTCTGCCATTTTTCAGTTTTACAGGGGTCATTTTTCACTTGTAAAGGGGTCATTTTTCACTTGTACAGGGGTCATTTTTCAGACAATATATGTCTGGTTATACATGGGTCATTTTTCAGTTTTACATGGGTCATTTTTAAGTTGTACATGGGTCATTTTTCACTTGTAATTGGGTTATTTTTAAGTTGTACATGAGTCATTTTTCAGGCAATATATGTCTGGTTTTACAGGGGTCATTTTTCCGTTTTACAGGGGTCATTTTTCAGTTGTACATGTGTCATTTTTCAGACAACATATGTGTGCCATTTTTCAGTTTTACAGGGGTCATTTTTCAGTTTTAAAGGGGTCATTTTTCAGACAAGATATGTGTGCCATTTTTCAGTTTTACATGGGTCATTTTTCAGTTGTACATGGGTCATTCTTCACTTGTAAAGGGGTCATTTTTCACTTATAAAGGGGTCATTTTTCAGACAATATATTCACAGTATACAAATACAAGAAGGGAGGAGCGTGTGGAGGATCTTTCCTCATATAATTAAAACACCAACACCCAAAAAAAAAAAACAAATAATTATCATCATTCTTCATTATTCATTATTTTTCTCATGTGCCCACATGTGTTGTATCTACTTGTTGTTTTAGTTTGCATGTGTGCCCTTCCTCGTCACCTGCCTTATCTCTCTCTCTTTCTTTTTCTTTCTTTCGTTACATTTCTTTTTTTATTTCCGCCATTTCCTCACTTTCTGCCATGAAAATAAAATGATTAGCTTAGAGCTACAGATTGGCTTTTGTACAAAACTCCTTGGCACTTTACACTTTTGAGCAGTTTAAAACCACAACAAACCACTATACACAAACCCCAACTCATCTCCTTTCTTTAGAAAACATGGAGCTTGAACACAAGAAAGCTTAAACAACGACAATAACAGTAGCAGCAGCAGCCTATTTGATCGGAACCCGATCAACTTTCTTTCCCTCTAACTATCCCACTCTCTCTGCAACACAACACAACACGCTCTATACTCGGTCTGACCAGATCTGGGCACCAGCGGGAACAGACGACGTCGGCCAGTCGATGGGAGTGGACGATGACTACTGGGCAGCCGACGAGAGGTGAGGAGGAGAGACAGAGGTGAGGAGGAGAGCTAAGGGAGTTGGGGGGTCGGGGGTCAGAGGTAAGAAGGAGAAATGGGAAGGAGGGGGTTTGTTTGTTTTGTTTGTGGGTAGGGTGATGGGTACGATGTTATAAAAACATGGGTATGGAGAAATTGGACCAAAAACCGGTCTCACACTAAGCTTAGTGTGAGACCGGTGTACACAATCTTTTTGAAGATATATTATCGTCACTCATATATAACAATGATGATTTATCAATGATAATTTATCAGCTACTTTAATCAACTGAGTTTTACAAGGTCGAATAGCTTACCTAATCAAATAGGCTTCAAAACTTTGTCTTTCCACACTCCTTAACATAATCGGATTGATGTAAATCAAGGGACTAGGGATCACGTTGAAATATCCCCTGCAATCGCAGGCTTGTCTAGTTTTTCCATCAGGTTTAATAACCTGATGTCCCAAGAAATTCAAATTTGTTCTATAAGAACAATATGAAACGATAAAGTAAAAGCAGATTAACTCAATTTTTGTCAAAATAGTGGGTTTGATTATGGCGTTGAGGTATGAAGATCTTATGGGGTTAATATGCAAATCATTTCTATGGATACGACAAGCGTAATATATTATATATTATAGGATAATATATATTAGGAAAAATTGCCCAAAATAATTTCTACTTGGGGCGATTTGCCAATCATAATCCATATTTGAGAAATAGCTGGGCGTAATCTCTACTTGGATGTTAGTAGCCGTGAATAATCCCTACTCGATATAGCCCGACACATAACGGCGGTTAACTATTCCGTTAAAATTTTCATATTTTTTTGATATTATTCTTTACATTAAAAAAAAAAGGAAAACCCCTACATATTCCTTCAAAAAATTTACAACCACAGTCCCTCACTCTGTCTTTACAATATAAAGGTCTGAGTCGTCAATTGTTCTCAATTTATCATGGTATCTTACTATATTTGCCAACTTCTACGGTTACGAGTTACGAGATACTTGGGCTGTTGTTGAAAGCATTGTCTAAAACTTGGAAATTTTACATAATAGCTGGTAGTTATTTTGGACAAAGGGCCAAGTGTAACTGATATATTAGGCTCAGATTTGTGAATATGTATTATTTCGTATTCGTAATTCATGTTTTGAGAATTATAACTACTAATACAATTTTGGAGTAAAGGGCACAAATCAGTGCATCTTCCTTAGCACTCTGTACAATAGATATATCCTCGGAATGAAGCCAGTTTCTTGCCAACCATTCTCACGGAAACTGATTCACATAGCTTTTCAGCTATTTCTTCAGCCACATTCTTACTTATCAGCCTTTCTTTCAAAGCTTTCAATGTAGGATCAAGATCAGTGTATTTATTTTTTTGGAACCAGCAACTGACCAAGTAGTAGCTTTGGTTTTGGTATGTAATATTATTGATTCCTCCATCTTTTTTTTTTATTGAACGTAATTATGTCTGTTGTTATTCATGAGAATAAATGAACAAGAGTTCATTTTATTTTTTGGGCAAGTCTACGTATGAAATTTGGAGTGGGTGCAGGCTAGCGTACTCAAACTCAGTAACCAAATATAAACCCCTGATTTCCATTACTGTTCCGTAAATAAGCTTATTACAAACCATAGATTTCAAGAATACAACAAATGGTGTTTTTTTTGAGCTCGTTGATATAACAACAAATATATAAAGTTTACCACTAATCACTACAGCCACTAGCTAACTATTCACGCCTTATCTTTTTTGGGGATTTTTATTTTCGTTGTCTTTCCTTAGTTAACAATTTAACAAGGTCTTCAACTCATTTTTACAATAGAAGCTCGTCTCACTCATCAATTTGTATGCTAGTAAGAGAGTCCTCATCTGTAGAGTCTTCATCTCCGCTCGTTGTAGGGCTATCAAGATTATTTACTGAAGCAGGAACAGCTGCACCTGGTGGCACATTACTTGAACTAGCACCATTTGTTACTGTAACAGTAGAGGTACTGGCATTTGGGATGAGTCTTCCTTGCTCTTCCAAGGCCTCACGAGCTGCTTTGTCCTTGGCTTGTTTGGCTCTTTCGAGCACATCCTCCTGCCCATGAACCAAAGGAAAGTTAGGGCTTGGGAACAGGAACAAAGCTGCTTATGATCACTTTCGCAAAGTACATCACAAGGAGGAAATTTGACAATATAAAAACAGGAAAACAAAGGAATGTCCATCTTTGGTTCTATCATTTTCACAACATAGGAATCAGATAATCTCAGAGATACCAGTAATTTAACAGTTCGGCAAATTTCGGTTGTTATTTTCGTCCTTTTACAGTTCCCACTCTATTCTGCAAAATTCTGGTAGAAATCCTAACATTTACAGGTCATCATCTTCCATTTATTCTTTCTCCACCTTAACTTTTCTTTTCCGCCCGAGTACTCAAATATGTTTTCTGCTGACATAGAGACATCCATTGAAGGCCAATGGATCACTAATGGCCACCAGTATCTGACACAAATAACTGACCTGAAATTCCTGTATCTGTTTTTGTTGCTCAGCTTGCAATCTGCCAACAGTACTCAAAATCTCCCCAACCGCAGATTCAACTCGCTCAGTTAGAGCCTCCCCAAGAGCTTTTCCCAAGAAAAACGCATCAAGGACAGTTTTACTATCACTTTCGCCTAAACAGGATTAAGATGTGAACATCAAGCCCGTGAAAAAAAACAGGAGCATCAAGTAATTGTGTATAGCTGAACAGAAAAGATAGAAGGAAAACTTCAATGCAGATTATAGTTTCTTTTGGTTCTCAATATAAGAGATTTCAAACTCTTCAAGTATCCAACACTACGAGATTATGTGGCCTCTCGTTGAGAAAGTTGAGACATGATAATTGTGTCCTAATTTCACACAGACAAGAAGAGACATCGCATGCAATGATGCAAACCAAGTAGTCAACATATAATCATTCTTCCCTAGAGCTTCATAGGTCGATAGGCCACAAAATTTGACTGTCCCCTAAACACAAGCCCTGTGGGATGAAGAGATACTTGTAACAATATCCAAAAAAAAAGGAGTGCAAGAAAAGGAAAGAAGATAAAAAGCGAAACAACAGATATTCATGGAGCACTAGGGCTTGTTGGCCTTCATAATATCTGCTCTGTTAGCAATTGAAACACACCATAACATACGTTTGAACAAAGCTCCATGAAGAATTTTTTATATTTAGAACAAGCTACAAGAAGCTGTTAAGCTAAAGCTCCCATAAAAGATGGTCTCCTGTGACCAAATCACAAAAAAAGAATAATCCTGGTCCTATGTGTTCTATGAAAAGAAAAAAGGGACTCTGTATGCATAAATAAAAAAGCAGTTGATACCAGCACTGCTAGGCAAAGTGTTACGATCGTAAGCGATAAATCCTTAGACGAAAAATGCACACATCAAGTGCCACATATCACTGTATCTGTGATTCTCAATTACTTTCCTAGCCATTTCCAATGCACACTCTAGAATTACAATGACCTTCTGCTATGTCACAGAGCGTCCAATGTTCTACT
Organism: Pharnaceum exiguum; assembly: GCA_900322385.1. Taxonomy (NCBI): domain Eukaryota; kingdom Viridiplantae; phylum Streptophyta; class Magnoliopsida; order Caryophyllales; family Molluginaceae; genus Pharnaceum; species Pharnaceum exiguum. Next base: position 21,013 of record ONZK01002760.1, on the reverse strand, counting down.
TCTGTGAAACCAGTCATGTTGGTAGCCAGCTGCAGTGTTTGTTTGGCCGGTCACCATGGAGAATTCTAGAATATCTGGTTCAAGAAAACCCAGTTCAAAGCATCCTTTTTTCTTTTCAGTTACCCTTTATTGCAGAGACCAACTTTTCTTCTCAAAAACTACCAGTACAAAACTTTGCCAATCGGCCTATCTCTTGAAGCCCCAAACCTTAAAGTCTATTCCTATCAGTAATAAATACTGCACAAAGACATCAAAATTTCAACATATACTATTGACCGACAAACCACAATTCTTTCTATGGTTGATTGACATATCATCCTTGAACACAGATAACCGACAACTGGATACCTACAAAATACAGGCATCAAAAGCTGGAATTCATGACCTTATTTCTCAATCCATACCAGGCTCCAGCCAGTAAGCCAGAAAGGAAAGAAAACACTTCAATTTCGATGAACCACTATTAGCTTTTTCTGAAAGTATCAACGAAACTATGTGCATATAGCTTAAAGCACGAAGCGGGCTACTAAATTGTCAGTGTAACAAACTGTCAAGTGTCAAGGATGAAACCAGTTCATTCTATCCTTATCAT
>ONZK01002760.1:0-18177 GCA_900322385.1 Pharnaceum exiguum | reverse complement strand
CCCCCCCCCCCCCCCCCCCCCCCCCCCCCAATATATTAAGCTAACTTCCATTGTTTCGCACTTCGAATCCATCCAAATTCCACCCCGAATCAATCACAAGCTCTAAAAGTCTATCCTTAAGCTAATAGTATCTTCAAGCAAATTTGAAGTAAACCCAAACCAAGCTATGACAGCTTATTTCAGTTACACAATCACCAATCACTGATTGTTACACTAACCCTGTCCTATTGTTAACAAAACAGTGATTGTCCCACAATTTTTTTTAAAAAAATCCAAACTTTCTCATTTCCACACTTCAATTCTTCCTAAGTCAATAAATACAGTTTGTAGATACATAAATCACATAACTAAGCAGCAATTTGATTAATCAACTTACAAGATAGTTTTGCCTCCTTTAAAAATGTTCTAGTATCATTTCAATCATTCATAATTCATTCCTTTCAGCAGTTTCACTACCAACAACCATAACATATATGCTTAGTTGCTTACCAAACAAAGCTATCAAACAGATAACTAGCTAAACTAATAACAACTAATAGCAAACTAATAAGTAATAACCATTGAAATCCCAGAAAAAAGCACCAACCTTTGACACATTATAACAATAAACAACAAAAACAAACATTACCCATCAACAGAAATCTCAATTCAACAAGAAAATCCAATGTATTAGTACCATTGAGCATTGACCCACCAAATTTCTCACTCAACTAAAACAAAGCATCCTACTGAAACACTTAAGTGTAGAAAGAACTGACCAGGGCCACCAGGTCCAGGGAAGTTGAAGTTGCTACAGCAAAGGGGAGCCAACCCTTTTGTCCTAGAGGATTTAGAAGGAGATGAGAGAGAGAGGAATCCATGACCATGATGATGATTATTCACAGTTAATGAAGATGGGTTTTGGGATTTGGAGATAAAAGATGAAGATGGTGGTAATGGTAATGGTAATGGTGTAAGATTAATAACCCCACAATTCATCATCATTTTTTTTCCTCTCTGTTTTTGTTTTGCCTCTCAATGTCTCACTTGCACAATTGGTGGAAGATGAGAGAATTTACTTGATTTTTATTTAAATTACTGGGTATGTGACTGGCTATGTGCTCAAACAAGAACCATATTCATGTCATAGGACAAACTGTACACTTGTGCTAGTGTGCTACACTGCTACCTACTAGTCTACTACTACTATTTTGTCATTTTTCTTTTCCATTTTTTTTTTGGAAAATGTCATTTTTTTTCTTTTCACCTAAATTATATTTGTGCTATTTTTTTTTAAAGCAATTTGTAGTTTGTAATATTTAAAAATTAGGCTGTGTTTTGTTCGTGTGCTACTACAGTTCAGTTTTTTTCAGTTCAGTTCAGTTCAGTTTTTTTCAGTTCAGTTCAGCGTTTTTTCAGTTTTTTTCATTTATAGTTAGTCTTTAACAACTTTAAGTGTTTTTCAGATAAATTCAGTTTTCTTCAGTTTTTTTCAGTTCAGTTCAGTTTTTTTCAGTTCAATTCAGTTTCAGTTCATATATTTTCAGTCGACCAAAACACACCCTTAGGGTCTGTTCGGCAAACCTAGCTGTATCTAAAGCTGAAGCTGATTAGGTAGCTTAAGCTGATTTGTTAGCTTAAGCTGAAGCTGAAGTTTAATAGATAATCTAATTAGGGTGTTCGGATGAATTAGCTGAAACTGAAGCTGATTAATGTAAAATGACATAAAAGGACAATCGTAATTGCCAATTATAGAGGGTAATATTTTTAGTAGGGGTAATATTGGAATATAGAAAGTTTATTGATAGGAGATTATTGAATAAGCTTGTTTATACAGCTTACCAAATAAGCTAGCTTATTTGATAAGCTGTCTCCATAAGTTGACAAAACGAACACAACTTATCTGTAAAAGTTAAGCTTATCTTATAAGCTGAGCTTAAGATTATTGAATAAGCTGCCAATAAGCTGCGAAACGAACAGGGCCTTAGTACTATTAATTTCACTAATGACACAAAATGATTAATGACCCTTTTCAAAAATTAATAATCTCGTTCAATATAATAAATAGGTGCATATAAATTTTTGCAATTTTTCCAATGGTATTCGTTACATTTTTTTATATAAAGAGTTGAATTTGATTATAGATTATGGGTTAACTATCTTAGTATATACCTAATATATTAGGGTGAGAAAAAGAAAATCATATTAAAGATTATATTATATGATATTTTTCTATAATCACGAACTAATGAGAATCGACCCAAGAATTTTATTTATTGTTTCAATTATATTACTTTATTTTTTTATTGTTGGAGTGTTTGGTAAAAATTTAATAAAAAGGCTGTAAAGTTTATTTTTCTTTGAAAATTGAGGTGATGAGAGTCTACAATACCTCTCAAACTGCTTTAGTTCAAAGCACTTTTTATCGCACTTTTTGACATTACTCCCATTTTACAGCACTTTTCAAAAATTGGGTTTTCAAGATTTCATGATAAAACACAAGTTTTAATTGACAGTTCTGTAAAAAAAAAACTCTAATTTTTTTAATGGAAGGACATAATAAGCTCATAGTAATACTCTTGTCTCTTAAACAAAAAAAACTCTTTGAAATCTAAACATTTCTTTCCTTTCTCAAAACATATTTCTTTCCCATTTTTTTTAAAAAAGACAAAATCTACTTCTCTTGGAGGCAAATGCAAAATTTGTTATTACTCGTGGCTAACTCACCTTTATTTCCTCACCTCAAAACTCATCAAACAATTTCAAAAATCAAAACAAAGCAAAACCAATTAAAACTACTCAATATTTTCAGGATAATTCTGTGATCTTAATTTATCCGTTACATGATACTACCAATTTCCTTGGGTAGTCATTAGTCAAGTGTATCAATTACAAACACTTTCCAACAAAATAGAAAACAAAAACAAAACATAACCGCTCAAACTCAAACTCACACACATCTGTGTTTCTCTGTCTCTCCTTTCTTTTCTTTTCTTTTCTTTTCTTTTCTTTTCCTTTCCTTTCTTTTCTCTCATCATTTCTCTTCCTCTGTTTTCCTCTGTTTTTCTTTTCTTTTTTCTTTTATTTTCTTCCCACATTAACATGGGACAACAACAATTGATCTACAGCTTTGTTGCAAGGGGGACAGTAATTCTTGCAGAATACACAGAATTTACAGGGAATTTTACCTCTGTTGCCTCTCAATGCCTTCAAAAGTTACCTTCTTCAAGCAGTAAATTCACCTACAATTGTGATGGACATACCTTCAATTACCTCGTCGATAATGGCTTCAGTATATTTCTCTTCTTTTTTCCTTTCTGGGTTTCTCTTTTTCTTTCATTTTCTGTGTTTGCATGTCATTTCTGCTCATGGGTATTAATCATTTTTAAAAAAATCTTATTTTTATTCATTTGTTTTTTGATTAATTATATGCTTTGTTTTCTGTGAAATGACTCCCATGCAAGATGTCACGTAAAATATGTGATCTAGTAGACTAGTATGCTATATGGCTATATTGGTATCATTATGATATGAATATATGATTATGAAATGGTTTACATGCAAGATGAATATGATCTCTTTGTTTTATTTTCTATTTTTTATTTTTATGGATTGTCTGATTTTCTGATATGAACATTGAACATTGGACCTAGGTAGTATGATTTTGAGCTTCATTTTAGAGAATGTACATGAAATTGAGAATATTGTGTTATTTATTGGACATCTTTAGGCACTTGTTAAAATTTCACATTTGTATAAATGAATGCATATTGTGATCTGTGGTGGTGTGTGGGATTTCTTGCTCTATATTTTTGAATTGAGTCGGCTTATATTTGTTTCTCCTTTTGTATTTGGAATAGAGTCCTGGATGCCTTGTGCTCTCCGTTTCGGTTGTGGAGAAACACAGTGAGATTTGACAGTGACTCTCAAGTATAATTGATCATATGGTGCAATTTTATGCATAGACTTAGATTCATACTGTATAACTTTACGTCCTGTTGCGCGCGCCGGGTGGGGGGTGGGGAATGCAGCTAAGATCCATCTAGGCTCTAGCTGCACCTGCACTTAAGAAGAGCCATTTTGTATGCAGAAGATTTGGTGACCTTGAACTGCCATCTAGGTGATCTATGCACACAAAGTAGACACATTCAAGTAGTGAATACAGGATAATGCAATTTGCTTGAGTGACATGAATTTGCCAATTTGAAAAGGGGAGGATGGAAATTGGTCTAAAGGGAGTGACATAGTGACTCCAGATTCAAGACACTTCTTCAATCCCCTCTGCCTTTAACAAAATAAGTACTCTTCAAATCCCTACAACAAGTGAACTTCTAATTTACTTCCATTATTTGTTTAGCTGGATCCTAATGAGTGTGTTTTAGGGAGTGAATTTGGATGCCTTAATGTGACCTGTTGACATCACTGGAGGAAATGGATATAACGACATTTATGAAAACGGGATTTCACAGTATGAATTTAGCCATTACATGGTTACAAAGATTAGTGGGGAACTTGATATCAAAAAAAAAAAGATTAGTGGGGAACTTATTTTACTTTGAAAATAATTAGTTTTATTTTGGGATATGAAAGTCTCAAGAATGTAGGCCTAATGAAATATGGAGCAGGAAAATTGCTCTATATGGGATGAACTTTCAATTTCTCAAGTTGGATTAGGTCCCTTAATTGTGATGGTTTTGGTGGATAATCTTACATGAAAAGTCTCCTATCACTTGGTCTGCCGTTTTATCTACATGCATGATGAATGGCTCATAAGTTTTTAAGTTTTAACTCAATGGAATTTCCTACGATCTTTGGTATCACTATTTGCTTATCAAAGATGATCAACATTTCTATCATAACTTGAGAGGTCCCTCGCTTAAAGTCGAACAGGTGTACTCAACTACATAAATTTCTAAGCTTACGATCGTAATTCGTACATTATCTCCGTGGCAATTCTCAACCACTTAGGAGTGCAGGCTAAAGGCTTGTTGCCAGGATTCAGCATTTGGAAGAAGTAAAGTATTGTACAAGACATGTTGCAGGAAAGCATATGTTACCAAGCACAAATATTTGGAAATCTGGCCCAAACTTTGTTTCAATGAATTTATGGACTTGAAATTATGTCTTGGAACTTCTGAAACTTGTTTTTGTTCTTTTCTTCTATAAATGTGAGAAACATCTATGAACTGTAAGACCAGAGCTTAGTATTGAAGAGTAGGCCTAGGTGCTAGGCTCTCTAGATGCTTTAGGCTAGTCCAAGGCGTGGCCATATGGTGCGCCTAGGTGTATTATGCAAGGTGCCCAAAAAGTGAATTACAGAGCCACCATCTCTCTCTCATTTTTTTTTAAAGTTACCTGAACCCGTTCTAGAGTATCATGGATTACACTGTTGCAAGTAGTGGTAATCATTGATCAAATGCACTGGGTTTTATGTGATGTATGTTATGAGCAACAAGATGGAATGACCTTTCTGTGGTTCAGATCTCTTGAGAGGGCTGCGTTGAGAGACTCAGAGGCTTGATTCCCTTATCGTCTCCTTTGCTCTTGTAATATAAAGGTCTGACCTCTGAGGGGTTAATTGTAATGTTTGGCTTTATGGATTAAAAACCTCCTGTGTTAGATGCACATTGAGTGTGTCCTGTTGATCCCTTTCGCCTACATGTGAGTTACTTGTTGACATTGCTGTTGAAGGGCTTGCATGTTAGTTATCAAAGAGCATTTGCGGAATTGCATTACTTGGTCTAATATTCGGTTTCCAGGCCACCCCGATGTTGGTCAATAGTTGCTTGTGTTATATCTTGTATGAATATTAGAAGGTAGCTTGTTGATGCTATGTTCTAGTGCATCTGTTTTATTTTTGGAAAGCAACACATCCTGTTTCAAAAGTTTCGAGTGACCTGATATGTACTATGTGTAGTTCTTTTTTTTTTTAATCATCTGGGCTTTGCAAACAGCTTAGTAGAGAGTCTACAGACTGAAGAGCCTTAACACATAATATTTGATGTTTCCCTGATTCTATCGTGAAGCTTTAGCTAACTAGCTATATGTTTTCTGTGGTGCAGCTTACTGTGTTGTTGCCGTTGAGTCGGTTGGCAGGCAGGTTCCAATTGCTTTCCTTGAGAGAGTGAAGGAAGAATTTACCAAGAAATATGGTGGAGGCAAAGCTTCAAGTGCTGCAGCAAAAAGCCTAAACAAAGAATTTGGGTACTGTGTGTCTGTATTCTTATATCTTCTTTGTGAGGAATTTAGCTAGAGAGAATGAGAATTTATCTTGTCTTGTAGAGGAAATTGGAGTAAAACTGTGCATACTAATTCTCAGGGTTCTCCTTTAGTCAAATGTGAGTAAAAATCAGTAATTTACATTTCTTTTTGTAGGCCTAAATTGAAGCAGCAGATGCAGTATTGTGTAGATCATCCAGAGGAGATCAACAAACTCGCAAAAGTGAAAGCTCAAGTTACAGAAGTTAAAGGAGTCATGATGGAAAATATTGAGAAGGTAACACCTGGTCTGTTTTCTCCTGATTATTTTTCTGAAGTAGTTTATGATTTCTGAAAAGATATCCAGCACTTAGGGAACTCCTTATGATCCTCATTACCCTTTTAGAATTCTGGGGTTGCTTATTAAGCAAAATGTGGTTTCAGGTTCTTGACAGAGGTGAAAAGATTGAACTATTGGTGGACAAGACAGAGAATCTTCGCTCGCAGGTTAGTTTTCATACATGATTGTTGAGCTTGACAAAAATTTCTGTCCATGTACTTCAACAAAATTACTCGACTCTTGTTGCCTTGGACGGCCAATGATTAAATCTTTCTTTCAATAGTGATGATTCAAATGGCCATACTCTGGTATGTGGTAGATCTGTAAGTGCTAAGATGTTTAGTGTAATTTACATATTTATAGCTCTACTCCAGCCATTGTTTAGTGAACATTCAAGCCATATACAACATGACCTTGAAAAATGATATGTCAATTCGGGCTATATTGTCTACTTTAGTCGGTGTTGGTGTCGTCGTCGTCGGTGTTGTAATCAGTGAGTTGGTCATACTGCTATCATAAGCTACTTCTATCGTGTTGTACTGATTGTCTAGTATGTCTTTGTCCTGATATTTTAGTGATCTAGTTCTAACTCTCTTGCACCAGGCACAAGATTTCAGGGCCCAGGGAACTAAAATAAGGAGAAAGATGTGGTGGGAGAACATGAAGATAAAGCTTATAGTTATGGGCATTGTTATTGCGTTGATCATCATCGTATTCATGTCCATCTGCGGGGGCATCAAGTGCTTGCAGCAGTAGTTTATCTGTTACACAGCTTTACTTTATAGGTGATATATACAACGTAGAGTTATGTCATCCTTCTTTTGGATGACCATTTTTGCCTTTTCAATTACTTTTATTTGTAAGAAATTTAGTCTGTACGGTAGTATGGACTTCGAGACACTAACGTGTACAGTTTTGTATTGAACTTCTTACTTATAACATTAGTAAAAGAACACCCTTTCAAGGAAAAAAAGGGACAAGAAGAAAAATGCCTCCTTTTACTAAACCACCCATTAAGTCAAACAGCACTAATTTTACTCGAATGCAACTAATTTTACTAGTATTTGACTTATCTCTTTATACATCTATGCCTCCTTTTACTAATCTTCCTCATCCCCTCCCCAATCTACACTGTCAGAGTGCATCAATATTATGTTTCAGCTTGGCCTCTCCCTCTATAGTTAACGACATCTCTTTCTCCTAATATTTGACTTATCTATAAGTTCTTTATCTTCACCTCTTTCTTTGTTAACTGTTTTTCTTTACTTATGTTTTTGTATGACACAATTGAACACAAGATTGGCCTTAACTTGTTCCATTCCACATTAAGGAATTTCACAATTTTTTTGCTAATGACCCGACACATAGAAGTAAAACATTCGCTACGCCATGGTCTCTGGTAAGGGAGTTTCCAATTTATAGCCTAGGGTAAGGGAGTTTCAATCTATAGCCTAGGGTAAGGGAGTTTCCAATTTAATTTGTACATGGTATGCATTGATACACGAGTATAAGATGCTAGATACACCTTGTAGTGTCTTTTAATTAGGCCTAATTTCCACTTAACCAAAAAAAAGAAGAGGAAAGTCCAATATCTACTTACCTTAATCCAAATAAAGGACATGTGTACAGGGAGAGGGAGATGTGTACAACTGTTTAGATATACCCAGTGTAGGATATAATTTGCCGGAGTTTCTTTTCCCCATTTTTGTTTCTTTTTATGTGACCGCCATTTAGTGTTCTGTTTCTTTTCTGCTGACCGTCAATCGATCATATAAGGGATGCCCTAATATATAAAGGGCCGCCTGTGCTCTCTAATACTCTAATTCTCCACATCCATATTTTCTAGGTTCATTCACTATATACCGAAAAAACTTTAAATGTGACCGCAGGGAGCCCGGGAAAGGGTACGTACGTAGTTTTAAATCTTGGAAGGAAATTATTACTAGCCAAAAGCGCAAAATGACCACAGAGAATTTGAAGACACTCGAATACTTATCGTTGATATCACAAGTATGTGTAGTCTTAGAAAACAACCTGGACGTAGCAGACAAAGTTTTAGCAGAATTCATTACCGAGTTAGGACGTACATGCTCTACTGTTGATGAATTTGGAGGCAAACTGCAAGAAAACGGTGCAGAGTTACAAGATTATGTTGTAGAAACAATATTTACTTTAATTCATACGATCTTGAAACCTGAATTTAAAGTTAAGGCTTCCAGCGACCGAAACCGAAAGCGGGCTAGAGATAGGGTTGCTGTGGCTAAACCTGAAGTTCAAAGGCATGATCGTAAAGCTAATTCTACGAGTCATTGTGGAACACAGATAGAGGAGGAAGAGTCGCGTAGGGCATTGAAGCGTAAGAGTGCACATGAAAGGTGGGAGGCTAAGCAACTCTTTGCGTCGGGTGCTTTTAGTGTCAAGGAATATCTGCACTCAGATGATGAAGAAGAAGGGGATGTAGATAAGGAAGTTGAGATAGAATTGAACGATGAAAAGCCTGCTTTTCTGCAAGGTTTGATGAGGAATTACTCTATTGATATGTCACCTGTGAGGGTTTTTAAAGATCCGCAAGGGTCCTTGAGTCGCGCAGCTGCTACCGGGTATGCTTTGGTGAAAGAAAGGAGGGAAATACATGTGCAGGAGAAGCGGAGAAGGATTGATTCAATCTCCAAGGATCTCAATCGTCCTTGGGAAGATCCAATGCCAGAGAATGGGGAAAGACGTTTTGCTCAAGAACTTAGAGGTGACAGATTATAGCAAACTGAATGTTTCATGAAAGACTTGTGAGAATATTTTTTCCTGTACACATTGATAGTTTGATGTTCAAGGTAGCCTTGCCCATTGACGGGCAGCTTCTAGTGAGTCTGTTACTCAGTATCCGTAGTCCTATCTACTGCAATGGATTTGTTATTGTTAATTTTTTTTTTTTGAATGAAGTTCTTCCACTATTGCCTATTGGAAGATCAAATTAACTTTGCTCTCCACTTTCTTTTACCCTTGTGAAATTCCATCGAGCACTTTGTATGTATTTTCAGACCCTTTAAAGCCTAGTATCAAATTTCTTATGACATAAATAAAAGATCCACTCTTATCACATAAAACTGATAAAAGTTGATACTTGAAAGTTTCTATACGTTCGATAATGATGGATTAAGTTACAACAATTTCGATTGGGTACCCTGGAAGGCCTGGGAAATCCAGTTATATATGTACTTTAATACCTTATGGTGACTTAAAGAATCATGCATCACCAGAAACTTAATTTCAACTACAATGTCTCTATATTTGTTCCAATTACTCATATTGATCATTGACTAATGAATGCTGACCTATAGCTTTTAAGCGACAACCTCCCTCTCCAACGACATTCATATGTTTTGAAAACCGGGCCGGCTGGTTCAACCGGGAGTCGGCAATCTGACCGGTTTTCAAATGTGGTCAAACTGGACTAGTCAAAAATCAGTCTGGCCAGACCGGTTCAACACAAAAAAATTGGGGAAAATTTTTAAAAATTTCTTTTTTAAAGACCGCTTTTTAGCACCGATTAAACCGATAAACCAGTTAAGAGACCATTATGATGACTGTTTTGGTTTTCAAAACATTGATACACAGTCATATAGAGAGCCCGATTTGGAATTAGAGCTTCTGTGACCCTTTTTTTTCTTTTCAAGAGTTTTTAGTCAAATTCGTAGGAGTGCACTTTAATACATGTGAACTAAATTATCTTTTGCGGCAGTTTAGTAAACTTAAATGCTTACTTGTACATCAAAGTATGATTTTGCGATCCACTATGGCTGAGTTTGGGGTTGCTGTCAAGTGCTGTAGCTGTAGCTGTGCTGTGAGAGGTGTTGTAAAAGAAGTGCTGTAAAGGTGTTGTAGCTGTCTATGAAAGCAGTTTAGTGTTTGGAGAGCTAATAGTAAAAAAATACTGTGACTTCAATTACGGAAAGTAAAAAGACCAAATTAGACATGTAGTCTATTTATCTGGTTATTTATTTTATGAATTTAAATGTAACAAGCAAGACTAGAAAAATCATTTGTTTTAATTTTTTTCAAATTAATTTATCTCATCCTTCTCTTCAAGGCTGTAATGTCTTGTCAAAAGAAAAAAAAAAGAGGTTGTAACTACGTATGTATAGTCTAGTATAAAAAATGACGAAAGCTTTTACAAAAATAAAATACTAGTGTAGGAGAACAATACTCGTAGAACATTTACTTGTGTCCCAGTACTCATGGAGTCATGGTACTCGTACGTGAGAGATGACCACATGACAAAAGAGGCCGGCCATCTTTGTATGTAATGCATGTAGGACCAGTATTCTATCAAGGGCAAATGGGTATTTTAAAATAAAAGTGATGCGCGGTATGTACACCGCACCCATGGAGCAGCTTTCAACAAAAGTGCTGTAGAGCTACAATTCTGAAAGTTCGTTAGCACACCGCACTTCTACTACAATTACCAAACACCAAAAAAGGAAAAAAAGTGCTGTAAAAAGTGTTCCATAGCAGTTCAACCCCAACCCCAAACGCACCCTATATATCAATCACCCCTCCCTCCAAATATGTTGTCTGAGTCAAATCACAAAAAAAAGTTCAACAAGTTGGAATACTCTTTATACAACCAAAAATCTGATCATTTCAGCTATACCCCTGCTAATTACAAAGCATTAAGCAAAAATAGTTGGTAAATCAAAACTATTGGCAATGTACACTAGTTTTGTGCTATCTATGTTTCTAAAGTCAAGTACTTGTGATATTGTCAATAGGCCTGTTGAGAAATATTTCTGCCAATTGGGCAATCTCTTCGTCATTCCATGTTTCCATTAGCACCATTCCTTTTTGGATGATATAGGGTTTTTTTAAAAAAGAAAAATTCTCTTAAAGAATCATTCTAAGGTAAGACTTGTATATATTGCAAGTGTATTGCGCGTGCATTGCACATTGCCCCAACAAATGACACTAGTTTTTAATGGTTGTGTATTTGTGTGTATGAGTATTTGACATTGAGCATGAGATTATCTAAGGTCTTTGGATGAAGGTTTTATTTCATTCTCATAGTGTTTGCTGCGTGGTTCTGGTTTAAGTACCCCACATCACCATTGGAGCATTGGCATCCTCTGCTCTACTTCGTTATTTTGATGACATTGTTCCCCAACAAAAGCAGTTGTGAATAAAAAAATTCAAGTAATGTATCACGTTTGCCCATTTATTACCATGGTATATAACTATACTTCTTTAATAAGGGATTGAGGTGTCTCATAATGTCAAAATATATGGTCTAGAAAGCGAGCAAAAGCTGTTATGAAACAATTCGCAACTCGTGGGACAAATTTGATGAGGTGGCGGCCCATCTTCATGGTTTTGATTTTCTTGCGAAGCGCTTCGAACTTTGTGTATATGTAATTAGTAAACAGTTCTTATTTCAAGCTCATTTATAATTATTCTCATATGAAACTTTTTGTAGTAATTACTTCTAATTGATTGTTCAACAACCCCATTAGCGCCATAGTCAACTTAAAATTTTGTGAAGGAATTCTACATAGAACTAGTTAAGTATAACTAAATGGTTAGCAGTATTGTTTGATATACATTGTCACAACATTAGATCATAAAATATAGTGTGTACGTAAAACCATAAGATACATATAGTACGTGACATGCATACAATTTCCTCGTGAAAGCTCCCTCATCAACCTCTCCACATATAATCAACAAAGTAACGCCATTGATCACCCACTCTAACTTCTATTACTAATTATATTGCATGCACCTAATTAATACGCGTGAGTCATAACGTACCTTTTTTTGATGGTGTGACAATTTTGTAAATGAAATTTTGACTTAATTAGAGGTTAAATTATTATTTCTCGCCCATATCAAACTTCACAAATCACCAACTCTTAAAGAAATGTCTTCTCAATCAATCTCCCTCCAAATATGTTTTTTCTTCTAAATCTCTTCGATTGTCACTTTTACTTTTGTTTCAGTAGTGAAAACCCAATTAAAGTTTAACAACCAGCTAAACTACCCTTTCCACCACCAAAAATATGATCATTTCAGCTATACTCCCACTGGTTACAAAACATTCAAGCAGAGATACCTGGCGAATCAAGATTATTTGCAGGTTCAGACTCAAGGTCACCCATTTTTGTGAATCTAGGGGCAGAAGTTTCCTTTCCATGGACTGGGAATATACCATTCAACCTCTTATATATATGTCGACAAATTAATTTAATTGATTGTTATTTTAACTGATCCCTTTAAAAATCCTAAGTATATCATGAGACTTATATATTGCAAGTGTATTGCACATGCATTTCACATTGCATCAACTAAGTTTTTAATGGTTGTGTATAAGAGTATTTTTGGTAATTATTGAACAATGTTAGCCATTTGTTTTTGGTCCAGGTCAGTGGGATGGTGGAAGTAGAAGCACTTGTGAAAACAATAATTTATGAAATAAAGAGATAGCAGATTTGGAGGGTAACTTTGTTATTATAAGTTAATTGATGCTCAACTAACTGAAAATGATACATTTTTCCTTTTTAAGAAAAAATTTTCAAGAACTATTTGTTATGATTGGAAAAAAATTCAAGTACTAACGTATACTGAAAACAGGGTTGTGATACAAGAACTTTCATGGTAGACAAAAATATTTGTCCATATATGTCATGTACAATTAGTACATTTTTATCGTAAATGAAAAAAAAGTACAGTATCAAACTGTTTCTCAAAACAGAGAATACAGTCTAGGATATATCATGTTCATTGAGTACATTTATTATCTTCAAACTTCAAAATCTGTAATTTGGCTAACTAAAACCTTGTTTAGGATATAGGCACAGGTCAATTAATGGGACGAACATATAGCTCAATGTTTTGGTGCCATTTTCACTCTGCATTACCGTACTTCAATTTGCTTCCTATACAATGATCTCCATATTGTCAAGCAGTACCAAGCCAAGCAGCAACACAGAACACTGAACACTGCAGGATCCCTTATCTCTTCTCATGAATTGAAACTCCGAAATTAATACTTTATATACTTATATAACATAACTTCAAACAAAAATTGAGTTGAAAATTAGTTGACAAGTTTGAACTCGACGAGACTCAGTCTCAAGCCAACTCAACTCAGACTCAACTCGACTAAAAGTATATGAGTCGAAAATGGTTCAAGCATGAATCGCCCTGAAATCGCTTTGACTCGCCCGACAATGAAATGAGCTTGAGTCACCCTTCCTATGACTTGTCCTGGGCACGGGACACGACTCAACATGCCCCATGTTCAGATCTAATACAGATTGATAAGTGATTTTTTTTGTTTGGGAATAAGTACATTAATTTGTATGGTTTGTTCACTTTATTGGAAAATGATGTTGATGAGTTAGAAAAAAGGAGACAGACATTGATGATAAAACCAAATTTAGATCACCATCAGGACCTTTTTATTAAACTAGTATGAGACCCCGCGACTCCGCGCGGGTCAAATTCTAAGATCCATTCTTATAACAATTTAATTTAAAGCAAAACCATTTTATAGTTGAATTGGATTACACTTTTGTGTAATATTATCGACCAATTATTAAAATTCCTTAAATGTCACGGTTAGTTTTTTTAAAACTAAACTATAACAATTGTTAACATACTACGGGTTTATTCAATTTAATATTTTCAACTTTTTTTGGTTAACATGAAATGAACTAAATTATGATGAATTGATCTAAGCTCATAGAATAAAATTGTTAATTTTATAATTTATGTGATCTTGTGAAATTACTAAGTGAGACACCCTCACGGCAATTTACATCGTACACCCGGGTATACCAAACACCTTACACCCTCCTTTGTATTTAGGTAAGTAAATATTGGGCTTTTATTTTTTTGTTTATTTGAAAATTAAGCCTAATGTGAAAAAACAATATAGGGTGTATCTAACTCCGAACACCCGGGTGTACCATGTACCAATCCCCTCAGATATAGTAATAAATTAGAAGTATCATTATCAAAATTTCTTACATTCAGATTTAAGAGTTAAATTTTAATAAACTGAACTGAATCGCCTAGAAAATAAGTTCTCTCACCGAGTTATTAGTTGTGGTCTAATAAAACATTGCGTGGCTATTTGGTTTATGTTTTATATAAACTCAAAAAATTGTGTAAACACGTTTCATATATGAGATTGGGTAGTAATGACCCTCGACTACACAATAATGAACCCTCGGATTTTTAATAACAAACTCTCGGCTACACATGACCCCTATCACCCAATCTCATATAAAAAACGAGTTCACCCAAATTTTCCTATTATATAAAAGCCTGTACTAATCACAGTTAAGATGCTGAACTGAACTGAAAAAACTGAATTAAACTGAAAAAAACTGAACTGTAGTACTACGATGAACAAAATACAGCCTTAGATTCAATTTATGCAATTTTTTTTCCTTTGTTACAAAGAAAATAATTCAGCGCTCTCTTCTTTTCTCAAAAAAAAAAAGAGAAAGAAATAAGATAAGCGTGTCAAATGGATGGAGAGTGGAACATATACTGTCCATTGTCTGTCCATACCGAATAGTTGCCGTAGGGAAGTGGAACGGGGGATTTGATTTTTTCATTTGGCCTTCTACCATGTGGGGATTGTGGGGTTACTGGGTTAGTGACAATAAATTTGTTTTTTCTTTTTCCTTTTTCTAAACCAACCGAGCGAAAAGCAGGCAGCTCAACTGCGACTTTTATATACGTAGAAGATATCGTTGTTCATCACCGAATACAACAACAAGAAAGCCCAACACACTTCCCCAAGTCTTCCTTTTTGAATCTTTCGTAACAATGATTGTCACAAGCATACTTGTGACACTTAATCCCTATTACTGGAACACACTCCCTGTATTCCCTGTATGGATCTCGATTTGCTGAATTGGTTTCCGCAAATGGTGATATCCCATTAGTTTCCAGTGCCTTACCTATGCAAAATACAATGAAAGAAACAACTTTAGAAACCCCAAGGAGCCCCAAACAATATAATGAAAGCGTCCCTAATGAAAGAAGCAACTTGAATTATGATTTAACTTGATTACCTTGATAGTTAAAAACAACGAGTACCATGATCATTACCAGTGACAATGATGTCTTCATTTTGCGGTTCTTGTTTCAACTATGCCCCTCCAGACTTTGGTTCTTAACTCTAGATTGAGAAGAAGTTAGATATTTTATGACAAGAATCAGTCTGTGAACTTCAATTTATACAGTTGTTTACTCGTTATTTGATTTGTCTAGGTAAGGAATCAAACCTTGGTGATATCTTAACAAAACAGATCATTAAGAAATAACAAAAAACAGTTGAAAAGGGGAAGCAGTCAAATGAAGGTCTTTATTTCAACATTTATGGGGAAAATCTGTTGTGCTTCTGTAAACTAAGGCCTCGTTGGATTTACGTGAGTTTCCATTTATGGTTTTCAAATATTTTCAAGTTAGTGATAATGAAGTTATTTTTGAAATTAAAACATTTAGCATGGTACATCTTGTTAAAATTTAAAAACTGGCAAAAAAAATTTGAAAACCACCTTTTCCGGTTTCCTAAGAGTGGTTTTAGTTTTGAAAAAATATGAAAATTGAAAACTCAAAACGATTCCAAACAGCATCAACTCATCGGACAAACATATAACTGCTTTGGTGCCATTTTCACTCTGCATGACCGGACTTCAATTTGCTTTCTATACATTGATCTCCATATTGTCAAGCAGACTGGCTTTACCAAACCAAGCAGCAACACAGAACACTGCAGGATCCCTTATCTCTTCCACAGGTTCCAGGGTCTCTTGGTCCACTATCTGTTTCAATTAAAGACATCAAAGCTAAAACATTACAATACTGACTTCTAGGGCCTTTAAAAAATGAACTCTCACAAATGAACCGTCAAGCTAAAATATATTGAAGATCACTACAGTACTATAAATCAGTTTTCACAGCTGATGCACAACAATAATCACTCGCCTCAGCTTCTTCTATGCCAAGATGACGGAATTTCGCAACTCTTTACAATTAGTCAGCCCTTTCTCCGCAGAAAGTTTGGCTTGCGTCAGTGATCTATTTATTGACAAGGCCTGAAGATTGCCAGGAAAGGTCAGCCTGTCCTCAGATTAACCAGAAACCAGAAAACAGTATTCACAAGTATGAAGAATCATTGTCGTATGTCAACCTTTTGTCTCTCCTTTTGGGAGAGGTACACATTGCGAGAACTCATTGCCAATCCATCATCTTCACGTACGATCTCAGAACCAATTATCTGGATAGGAAAGTCCAGATCTCGAACCTGTAACATCCCGAAAGTATTTCAGTTTGAAGACACAGCACTTCAAATGCAAAGAAAATCTCTACTCTTGAACTTTCAAGATACAAAAACATAAGGCATGTGAAATTATCTAAACAGCTGAGTAAGAGTTTTTTTTATAGAAAACTTGTTCTGTGCAGTTCTAGCAGGCACATGACCTGGTTTCAGCTGCCAATTGAATTTATATCGACACGAGGAACTACTAACAAGAGTCATATACACCAAGAAGTGAGCACATAAACATCTTTCTAAATCATCTGAATCTAAGTTCAGATTCCAACGGGCCTAATGCAAGTAAACAACCAAGGCATCGGGGTTGCTGTCATTTCATTCACTTTCCCATTATCTAGAATGATTATACTTTACGACATATAGCTTAGAAATCATTTGCCACAAAAAAATAAGAAGACGAAATCCTATGATATGAAGTAAAAGCATCAGAGATCAGATTGCAGGACGTCAGAAAACATCAGTGCTTCAAGATGCTTAGTAATACAGTGCTTCAAGATGCTTAGTTGAGATGTTTCGCATGTAACTTAAGAAGCAAACCAAAAGAGTAACTATTTAGAAGAAAAAAACACCACTGGTACTGAAAATTGAGAAGATGGGTAACACAGAATTGGAGGCTTTAAGACCAGCATTGTTCTCATTCTCAAATCAGACCATACACAGAAAGGTGAACAAAATGAATCGAAGAACACAGACAGTTTCTGAGGTACATTGTAGCGGAATTCTCACAACAATTATCATTCTAAGAAATATACTAATTCAAATACAGGGCCACAAATGAAAGAAGCAATCATATACTTGTACACAGAAATGCTTGCCACACACACCCTCAAGTCAACAGTAAACTTTAAAGCAATGGAATAACTGATTTCACCAACTTTAAGCTTTTAACTACTAATTGCGTATTTAGGTTTCTGATGCTAAGTTGCAGATATTGCTGCAGCGTTATAGTATCAGGACAAGTGAGAGCAGAGGTGCAGGAACTTACAACTAAAAATGAGGTATCAACGCCATCATCTTCAAGCTCCTTTAGAATTCCTCCACCCTGAGCATCATCTGCAACCTTCAAGTGAAGGGGATAATTTAACATAAAGAATATGACAGATCCACCATTTGTCTTAACTTCCTTGTTCTCAATAGTTTGAGAACTCCCAATTTCCAAAGAGCAGCAGTTTCTTGTATCTAAATTCTGAAGTGGTAACTCAAATTGAACTTCCAGGTATACCTTTCTCATATAAAAGAAAAAAGATTACTCCTTTCTAGTAACCTAGTCTCAATTCCACTATCCCCGGCTTACTTCTGCAATACCCCTACCACCCCC
>ONZK01002758.1:12028-35275 GCA_900322385.1 Pharnaceum exiguum | reverse complement strand
ATATGGTACTATGGTGTCAGAGTGTCACTCAAGCTTATGCAGATGAGTTGTTTGTTTGTGATGCTTGACGTTGTTGGACCATTTATCTCACTCAATTCCGATATTTTTTTCAAACCAGAACCAAAGCCTGGAAAGCCTGTGCTGAACTGGGCTCGTCGCCACAAGATTGCCCTCGGTATAGCCAGAGGACTGGCATATCTGCACACAGGCCTTGAAACACCTATGACTCACGGAAGTGTAAAATCCAAGAATGTTCTTGTTGATGATTTCTTCGTGGCTAGGCTTACTGAAATAGGGGTAGACAAACTTGTGATCAGTGATGTAGCAGAAGAAATGTTGTCCCAACTGAAAGCAGATGGATACAAGGCACCAGAGCTTCAGAGGATGAGTAAGGGAAATCCTAGGACAGATGTATACGCATTTGGTATAATGTTGCTTGAAATATTGATAGGGAAAAAGCCTGACAAACAATCCAGGAGTGGTGATTATATGGATTTACCATCAATGGTCAAAACAGCTGTTCTGGAGGAAACAACGATGGAGGTTTTTGATGTGGAGGTTTTGAAGGGTATTAGAAGTCCAATGGAAGACGGATTGGTGCATGCTTTAAAGCTTGCAATGGGTTGCTGTGCTCCCGTCGCTAGTGCTAGGCCCACGATGGACGAAGTTGTGAAGCAATTGGAAGAGAATCGACCAAGGAACAGATCTGCTTTGTATAGCCCTACTGAAACAAGAAGCGGGACAGGTACTCCCTTTTGATTTTTTTTCTTCAGATTTCACGTTTCCGGTTCTTAGTCTGTAATATGAAAGCCTTGTCTGTACTGTAGTAGAAACTACTAGATATGTTGACAGGACTGACAATATTTTGTGCGATTGTAATTTATGGAATTATGGTTAACACAGTGGAATTGAGGGAACTGATCCACTTTTTTTTCTTTTAATTTGGGGTACACTTAACGTATCTGTAATGGTGGTTAAGGTAACCATTATGGAATATTTGTTGTATTCATGAATTTTGCTGCGGATGAGTTTGTAGATTCCTAATCTTCATGATTTGTTCCTTGTGAATGACTTTAAGTGGTCCGTAGCTGCATAGGTACAATGTATGATACCTAATTCCTCTCCGGTAACAGTCGTCAATGCGGAATGCACTTTGATAACCATGTCCATGTGTGAATCATGGTTTGTTCCACATTGCTATCTGGTTCTTTCTGGCATATTACAAGCTGAACATGGGTTTGATTGCAGTCTGTCATAATCTTGTGAAGTCTTCATCTGAAAAGCGAAAACCTGAGGAAAGGTTTCGGATGGAACTTCTGTTTGATATGTTGTGTCCTGTGGGTCAGTTGAAGATGTCTACATGGGACACTTCTGTAAAGGCGTCCCATACTCTAGATTGACTTAGCTTAGGGCACTGTCTGTATTGCAATACATAAAAGAAAAGATCAGTTGCGTGTTAGCAAGAGTTTCTCAGCTTGCTTCCAGACAACCCTCAGACCTATGTTCTTCTGTTAGGGATGTTTCTGAACGTCCAACCAATGTTGTGGTAGTTATAATTGAATGGTTTGTTTGCCAGTTGCCACATGTTTTCGATGGTAGGATGTTTTCTTTCATCAGGTGAGGAAAGTTTGTCTTTAGCTAGTAGTGTCCTTTGATAAGCCACATTTTGATGTCTTTCCCTATCCACTCAATAAGTTGGAATGACACATCCATTTTTCACTTGCAAATATGTTCAATTCCACAATCTAGGTCTCAGGTCATTGTATGTCTTGCTGGTGAGAGTTTGGTCACATGCTTTTGCCAAATATGGACCCATCATCCACATGCTGATCCAACTACATTAAGTATTTCTTCTTTGGCATGTGTGATGCACATTGACGCATTAAATAGGCCCGAGTAGAATGTGAATTTACACTCGGTTGTTGTTGTATTTAAAATACTAAGTAATGGTTTAGCTGTGCGCAATAAGATTTTTATCAACCCCATCAAGTAATGTGCATTGTTCAGTTATTAGATTTTTTACGAAAGTGAATCTTGCAAGACTCGTTTACTAGCAAGATCGAATAAAACCCAGATGAGCATAGAATGAAGACATGAATAAGCTAATCAATGAGCAATCAAAATTCTTGGAATATTTCTTGTATGTTTCCACAATAATGGTTACAATTTCCAAATCTTTTTTCTTTGTTCCTATTGCATATTACCTGAACACAATATGCTAAAACACTAGTGGTAAGATCGGGCTGCAAGTGACTGAGATAAGTCACTCAGGAAAGCCAGTAGGGGTTTTCGGAACCAATGTGGAATTTTGGAAGGGGGAAGAAATGAACAAACTGAAGCCTTCGAATATAGATGAGCAACGCTTCTGGAATCGCTCCCGCACAGGGTGTTTAAAAAGGGAACTCTTTTGAACGGAAGTGAGACAGAGGTTGAGCATTCACAAGGGTGGAGGAAGACGAACAATCGGTGTATAAGGCTTACCGTAAGATTGACAAGTGACTGAGAGGAGACGTGAAAATGTACACTATACTCAATTTACTTAACCGGGTGGAATGAAATGTGGTTGGTATTTCGGCTAGCTAATACAGGTTGCAATAAGGAAAAGGGTGTTGTCTGTCTTACTCTGTTTGGTTGTTCTGTTTTAATAATGTATTTATAATTGTTTGGGAGAATGGGGCTAGCATGGCTGTCCGCGGCGACAGCTAAGAACCCCGGCTCCTGACGTCAAGGAGGCCACCATGTTCGATGGCTTGGCGGATAAACTTGAAGCTCTGGCGTAGCTAGCAGCAGCTCCAGCTCCGGATGCAGTGAAGAATGCCCCATTCAGTAGGAGATCGCCTTCTGATCTCCAGTTCCAGTGCCTCCAGCGACCTTTGTTATCGTCAACTCTCTTAGTAACCTGCATAACATACATGATTACAGTTAGGGTCTGTGACAGACAAGGGGGAAAAAAGAGTTGAGCATGCCCTTTAGTAATTTGGAAGTGGTTTTATTTTACCTCTTTGGCAAATGGATTTTGAGGGGCAAGATATCTGTTCCCCTGGCTGTTAATTGTGGGATCTGCACTCCCACCGATGGCATACATTTCCCAGTGGGTGTAGTCATTGTTTACCACATGGAAGTGGCCATGTCTACATCTGCATTTTTAGGTAATATGTTTCCTATCAGCTTAAGATAGATGGTTGAACTATGCCTAGACTAGTAAACAAAGGAGAGTTTTCACTACCTGGGCATCCTCTGAATAAGACCTTCACCAAAGTGATTGTAGGCAATGGTCACTTGCATGATCTTATCCCTGGAGTATGAATCACTGTGACCAAGCAAGATGACCTATATGTACCATCATCAGGAGAAGTAGAAACCAAGTTAGCCTTTGACAAAATGACCTGCATGCTGTATTTAGTGTGTATTGTTAATCAGGTAGACGTTTACCTCATTGTGGTGAGTGAAGTAATTGTTGGAAATGGTGATGGCAGTAGAGGCTATGACAGCATCGATGAGCCCATCAGCGCAGTTAGAAAGGGAGTTGTGGTCAACCCAGATGTGGGTTGAGCCAAAGATGGATACTCCATCACCATCCGCGATGGTCCTCCAACCGTAATGTGATGGAGAGCTCCTGACCATGGCATTACCAGTCGGCTTACAGTCGTGAATATGTAACCCGTGGATGATAATATTAGAGACAAATTGGATGGTAATGCAAGCCCCATTAGCAATGTGCACATTTGCTCCTCTGCCATCTATTGTCTTAAAGCTGTTCATAATGAGCTCTTGTTTTAGGGTAATCACCATGTCCCTCTTGAAAATGATCCACAGGGGTTCATCCTGGATGACTGCATAACGAAGTGTACCAGGTTTCGGGTTTACAGCGTCATCATCACTTGGGTCAGTAACTACGTAGTATTTACCATCACGGCCACCAATGGCATTGCGGCCGAACCCAATGGCACAGTCAGCTAGACGTTTCCTGTTTTTCTGCCAGTTTCTATCGCATCTCCAGCAGTCATCGATCGGGTTCCCTGTGCCACATGTACTGAAATAGCCTAGGTTTCTCCTGTGTGTGCTGTTGGCAATGCTCCTAGAAGAGAGTAACAGGGAAATGTTTGCATCAAAAATCCATATTTGCCAATTGCAAAAAGTCAAAAACCATTTAAGATTTTTTTGCTTAACATATTCTCAAGTGTCAAAGACAATGTCCGGGTCTTCGTGGACAGTGGTTTTGTTGATACAATTATTAAGTTTTATTAAAGAATACCATTACAGTTAATCATATTCAAGTAAGAAGAAAAATGTGCTTATGTGCATTTGCAAATTAGTCATGTCAAGTGGAAACATGTGTAGGGTTTGTTTGCTTAGATTGGATGAAATACGGAACATACGGAAGAAAAATGAGGTAGTGGAATTTATTAGTTCCTCTTCACCTCACTTGTTGTGGCTGTGAGAAAACTAAATGCCATATGAGATAAGTGTACCATATAAATGCAAAGGGGGAGAAAAAAGTGAAAATAACAGCACACTCATTGTTGTGGTGTTGTCGGTGGGACTATAACTAATTCTTTGATTGAACCATGTAACAGAGGGCTCATTTAATGTGGTCATGGTGGTCACATTGAATCATGCATGTCAGGGTTGATATGCAGGGTTGTCAAATGTCCAAATTCCAAACACTAGAGAACATATCACAGATTTGAAATTAAATTGTGCCCTTGTGCTTGCCTAGTTGCCTGAACTCATATCTCAACCTACAGATTAGAGCTTCTTTCACAGCTATATATATAGATAGAGCTTAAGTATGTGGCTGACTGGTTGGTAGCAATTAGTATGCATCTGCCTATGTCTATTGCAGTATTGCCTCTACTTATGAATTTATGATCTGCATTATAGGCGAGGTCAAATTTTTGTATACTAGTACATAGTTTGAGTAAATTTCAAAGGGTCAAATGGTGAGTTTCTGATGACTTACCAAAAACAATTCTGCCTATAAGGTATTTGACTATAACTAGCTAACCAAACAAACATATAGCATGACCTCAACTTGCTTAATCTATGGTCCTCTACTGCTCACATGGTATCAGTGTATCACATGACCATCAACAAGATGCTATCCTCTACCAAGTTTATTTTCTATAATAGAAGAGAATGTACCCAAAAGTTGTATATTGGAAAAAAATTATATTATGAAATTATGAAATCTATGGTGATGGATTGGAGGGTCAAATGATACAATCATAGGATTCTATGTGGAGCCCAAGGAAGGAGTAACTGATATCTTGGAGAGCTTCCCAGCATGTACTAGTATGACAAATGGATCTAAGATCTCTTAATAATTCAAAGAAAGGATCTTTCCTACTGATTGGTCTTGGTTCTGCAAACACATGACTCAATCAACAAAAGCATTAGTCATGTGAGTGGGAGTTCTTGCCAAATGAAAGGGAGGAGAAGAAATTCCTATACATATGCAGTCAAGGATGACGAATTTTTTAAATGAAGACAGGTTAAAAGGCTAGAATAAATAATTGGGATGATGTAACTTTGTCAGGCATGCCGCATATCTAATCTCCCCTTACCATCGGTGAATTAACAAAACAAAGGTGAACTCCACTTTACAACAACCCAGTGTAAATTGCTATTTAATGAGGTGCTCGAGATCAGGATGTATGCAATCTTAACCGCTTTAGAGGTTGTTTGAGATAACCAATGTGGGTACAAAATAAATTCTACGAGTCCATAGTACTTTAGATAAAAACAGGAAATTAAATGCTGGGTGTGCAGATCTCGTGGCAGAAGCATGTGGGCTAGCATGCAAATGTAACAGAAGGTTAGAACTAACATGGGAGGGGCTGACCAAAACTACTATACAGAATGTGACTAAATACTTGCATGCACGAACTTTTAAATTAAAGTTAAATGAAATCTAGTTCGTATAAACTATGGTTAGGAAAGGTGTTTAAGACAATAAAAGGGCTTTGATACCTGATAGTGCCCCGCAAACAAAAGTTAAACTCATTGGTCCAAGGACCAACAAAACTGATAAGGAGGTTTTTTATATACAACGACTATTGTTGCTTATGAAAAATCAGTTTAACAGAAAGCTGTACCTTGCAGAGGAAATGTAATTTATAGTTTGTCATCTGACTAGACCATTTAATTATGCCGCAACCAACGGAGAAAATGACATTTTGAACTCTAAATTACTCCAGTGTGAACATTTACCAGAGAACCTGTGGAACTACTAGTTTCACTGCTTTGGCATGTTAGACACAGGAATTTTTGGGGCATAGAATTAAAGAGGGATGGCTAGTGGTGGGTAGGTTAACTGGTGATGTGCATTTATGGGACACTTTGCATATTAATGTCACGATCTTTATTTTGTGAAGGATGATGAGCTTACTCATGAACCATAGAGACGATCTCTTCTGGTTGTGCCACAGTAGCTTGCTGACTTCTCAATTCAGCTTCCTTAGCCCTGCCAATTAGCATTAGTTCACCAATGTTAGGGAGAAATATACAAAATTTCACATTTTCAAGTACTATTTTTGTCCAAGTATGTGTTGTATACTTGTATGTAAGACGGTCGATCTCAAATGTAGGAGTAATAAATAAGTGATTGCTTTTTGGCAAAACAATGAGGTAAAAAACTTCAACAAAAGTATATAGATCAATTAATGCCATATCAATTAAGCAACAATAACTACTTGCAGAAATGCAGACAAGCACACCAAAGTACCGAAATTATGTCTGCACTAGCAGAGCAACCCCTGAAAAAGTTTCCTTCCGTCCTGGTACCATTTTGCAAACACTAAAATGACAAAACAAGCCTGCATTTTCTTGCTTAAACCTCCTAACCAAGAGGGCATTCTAGTCAATTAAAGGTGAAAAACTCGGAATTTGAGACACCCCTTTTACTGTTCTAACGAAAAAAAACTTGAAGATGCTCATTGCTCCGATCTTGATCCCAACTTTACACTACTCAAGTAACTAAAGAAAACTGTTTCATTAGCAATGTATGTAAGTACGTACCTACTAGCTAGGTAACTAAATTACCAACTAATTATACTAACCTGTTAGCCATTACGGATGAGTTCATGATGCTTTTCATCTGCTCTTCAATCCTGTTGATATAAGATAAGCCATTAGTCGAAATTCGCCATGAACACGGTCAAGAGAAAACTACATTTACTTGAAAATGCACACCTTAGAGTGTCTAGGTGCTCGCCGTCGTGTCTAGGCAACCTTCCTTCGACGACAACATTGACAAATACCACGATGATCAACAATGTGAACAAAGCCAAGCTTCCTAGACGAATTTGCGCCATGATTTGTTACTTAATTGTCTCTCTATGACTTTCCCTCTCTGTATGTACGTATGTACACTGCAAATGTGAAGACACAAGCTTACGAGTCAAATAAAATGCCCATGTTATGCGCCCTTTTATAGACCCCGTTATTTATTGCTTTTTCATTTTCTTGTTACTTTTTTGTTTTCTCAGTATTTGGTTTCAGTTAACTTCATTTCACCAATAAATAACCTAACCTTTTTTTACCTCTAACTGCCACTAACTGAACTCGTCGACTTTTTTTACGTACTATATCTCTCCTATATGTCAATGTCCCGCCGGTGAGTCACGTGCCCATTGGGACCACAATTATCCACGTCAATAATTTATTTCTCGTAATTTCAGTAAAGATTTTATAGACTGTGTTTTGTTCCTCTCTTCCGCTACAGTTCATTTTTTTCAATTCAGTTAGTTTTTTTTTTTCACTTTAGTGTTTTTCAGTTGTAGTTGTAATTAGAACTACATTCATTCTTCTTCAATTCAATTCAGTTTAAATTCATATCCTTATACACGAATAAACTCACCCTTAATCTTTAGGACTAGAAATTAATTTTTATCCTGCAACCGTACAGCATGTGGGTGGATGGACAGGTGTCAATAAACAGTACGGTATTTAGCTCCTTATCCATACCTGAAAAGCTGTCAGCATGCTCCTGTCACCGGTTCTTCAGGTTGTACGCACGCACCTATGAGATTGTTGTACGTTAATCAATTGAAATTCCCGCTAATCATGGGTGTTGTTCGTCATTGAAGTTGTCTAATTGTTTTGTTGTTTCACCTTAATTACCTTGGTTACCTAAGGGCACATATTAGCCGGACCAATGATATGATATTATTCCTTTGCATTATTAACATGAGCACGTTTTCCCGTTCCCATGCAGTGGAACCTTAGTGGTTCATCACTAAATATTTTAGCAAGTTCATACCGTATGTCAAATAACTAGTTTTACATACTCCGCACTATACACTTTGTGTCTTTGTTCCTTGGCCTGGTGGGACGTTGTTTATGTGTTCTAATTAATAAACTCAAATAGAGTGAAAGAAATAATTAATCACAACAAAATATAGAGCTGGGAAGGGGTGATGCATCTAACAATTCTAAACTTAACCTTAAGAATGACAATGTCAAAGATTACTCCTACAAACATATGCCCACGTTGTACGCCATGTTCGATGTGTGATTTCACTTATTTTCTTTGGTCTAGATCTGGATAATTTCAACATTAAAATGCAACAAATATGACTCCTAATAGAGAGACTAGAAGGAAATCAAATAATTATATGGCAGCTCAGAGGCATAGTTTGAGCCACAAGTTAAACAGTATTCATATTTCGTGTGCATTGGCTTGAAATAATCTTTTGATGATGATGAGATTAGGAAGAGAAAGCATAGACTATGGGCCAGCGGTGCATTGTCATTACGAGTAGAAGCACGGCATGCGAATTCAATGCGTTTCCTCCATTTTGTCCGCTGTACAGCTTGATTTCCTATTACTATTGCTATTATGTGATCGAGCATTGTTACGTTGCTGGACTTAGATTAATTTGCAAACCCTTTTTGCCCTGTCTTGAATCACATTTCAATCAGTTCTGTAGACTCAAATTATGATCACTAGTTCTTTTAATACTACGAAGTATTCAATTCCTTTTTTTTTTTTTTAGAGAAACGAAGTATTCAATTCCTATATCAACAAGAAACATATTTTGTATGTGGGCATACTGGACAAAAACAATATTGAGCCTTGCGCGTATCATAACTCTGGGTCTCTGGGATAATCTCTTCAATAAAAAATATATAACTCTAGGATAATTGTATCTAAATCACATATCTCAACAACACAATTTATGACCACATGTGCTTCTCCCGTTTATCATACAAAAATATTATTCATTATCTGATTGGTGTTTGAGCAACTAATACTCCGTATGTACTGTATATATAACCCCACACTCACACACAAAAACATATATTTGCAATTTGCATGCAGATTGGAAAAATGCAAGCACTATATTCAATTCCAAAGTTTAACCCCAACAAGATTCAAGACACTGATAATAGAAATAGTGGATAAAAGAAAAGAAACAGAGGAGTATAAAAATCTTAAGAGTTATCACTCCTATATGTTGTCAATTAAATTTAGGATAGCCCCAATATAGTGTTGTTTCAAGTGGCATATCTACTTAGGGCATGTTTAGCCCTTATACCAATATTTTGAAAATCGGATCGGACCGGCCGGTTCAACCGGTTTAATCGGGAACCGGTGGTCCGGCCGGTTTCAAGAGGGCAAAAAAACGGATTGGTCAAAAACCGGTCAGACCGGTCAAACAAGGCCGGTTTTGACCGGTTTTCACCCGATTCTGGACCAAGTTTGACCAGAAAAAATTTAAAAATATACTTTTTTTAAAAAAAAAATAATAAAAAAAAAAAACCGGTTTTNNCCGGTTTTTAGCACAGGTTGAACCCGTTAAACCGGTCGAACTAGTGAACCTTTTGAGAGACCGGTTCGGTTTTCAAAACATTGCCTTATACTAGTGCCACATCATCTTTTTTTATGTTCTATACTCTAGTTTATACTTTTAATACTTTTAATTTTATTGGTTAGACTAACTTTTTTGTCTGAAATCCTTAGTTAGACTAATTTGATACTACACATTTTATTGGTTAGATTTAATTTTCATGTATTAAAAAGAATAAAATAAGAAGTGGGTCCCATATAATTGCTTGATTGTGGGTACAAGGGTAGGGATATGGATTTTAAAACTCAAACTTATACTTTGATCATATGGCTCCCAGATTATAGGGATTATACTAAAGTCTAATGATACTAATACCTCTTATACCCATGAAAATATAAGGGATAAACATGCCCTTATAAGCTTGGGTTCATATGACCCCAGGCCCATTTCCCTAAAGATACAGAAGTTTGGTTATGTTCTTTTCTCTTTTTTGGAAAGCATTTTGGTTATATTTTCACAAAAAGACTTTCATACACCGGTTGTATACCTTCGGGTGAATTTATTACTAGTAATAAGGTACTAACTATCTTGGAAATAACCGTACCTTTCTGTTTTATAAAACAGGTGTAAGGTTGTGTACATCTTGACCTCCGATCATCCTCATTGAACGAGGATTACACTCGCTCATTGTTGTTGTAATAAAGATACTGACTAATAACATTTAAAAGGCGATTAATGTTGTAGTGCTTTATAAAAAATGTCCGGCGTATATACCTAGAATTATAGATAATGCCTACAAAGACATAACTTACAAATTTGATATAATTTCTTAACTAATTAACCAGACTACTAGCTAGTAACTACTTCTTAATTGAACTCAATAGGCAATAGTACGTCGTTAATTGAAGTAAATACTCTTGAACTGAACTAGGTCATCATATTGGTCTAAACTCGAAGTCTCGAATACTCGATACTTCCAAAAGTGAATTGAGTACCCCTAACTAATCATTCCTGAACCGATCTTGATAATACTCTAGAACTGAACATAAAAAGTGGTAAATACTAATCTTGTGGAATAGGCGGCCCAAAGTCCTAAATACTTTTGAACTATATTGTTAAAAATTAGAGGGATATAAGGATATAGAATTGACCCATAAACAAAGAATCAAATGACAACTAATATTTACAACAAGTCTTTGTACACGCTACTGGTTCCGTTTGTATAAGGCTGAGCCTAGGCAACCCAATTCTTGATAGCGACTTGAGTAATTTGAAATGGAAAAGTGTACATATAAATATCGAAAGTACAAAGAGTTATGTACTAACCTCTAGTAGAAACTATTCGCTAGAATATTCACGTACGTCTGAGATGATGGTTTCGGATTAGTTGAGGTTGTCAGCGCTGCCGCCTGCCGGCTCTATATTTCTTCCTTTGGTTTTAAGTAATTGTTGGCTAGTACTCACTCAAGTCACATCATTTAGAGAAAAAGAAAAAACTGAAATAATTATTGAGAAAACCCAACTGCTTATAACAAAATGAAAAGGAAAAAAAACATAGACTCAATCGCAAAGGCGATGTTTTGAGTGTTTTTCTCTTCCAATTCACCTAAGTCAAGTCTTTCTTATGTTCGTCTTCTTTTTTCTTACTTAGTGAAAGTAACTCTCTTTTATTTTGTGATGATCTTTTTTGGTAGACTTTTTCATTGGGATAATATCACACCACCGAAAATTTTGTTTTATCCAAGCAGGGTTTTCCTCTTTTGTTGGGACCTAATTAGCGGAGCTAACATGAGAAATTTTAACTTGTGCAAAAACAAAATCCTAATTTGCAAATTATAATAATTGTCAAATATTGGATTTTTATTCAACTTTATTGGTACTCTAGTTTTTTTAGGTTTTGTTTTTTGGTGTGAAGATTTTTTTGGTTATTACTTCTGGCTATAGTTTTCACTTCTTTTTTTCCACAACAAATTGTGAACCCGTTTCATACATGAGACTAGGTAATAATGATTCTCGGCTATATAATAATGAACCCTATCACCCAGTATTATAGAAGAAACGGGTTCACGCAAATTTTTCTATTTTTTCTCCAGTTTTGTTTGTTTTTTTCAATTCATGTTTATAGTTCCATCCAAGTTTCTTACAAATGAACAAAACACTCTTATTCTGCTTTGACCGGATGGAACTGTAGAAGAAATATCATTTTAATAATTTTGTGATTGCACCTTGAAATTCCTGGTACTATAGAGGTGTGATTTGTTGGTCTTTGAATAGAAGACATGAACTGAAAAATACTAAACAGGAAAAAATGTCAATTGAATTGAAAATTATTAAATTAAACTGAAAAAACTAAAGGTGTTCAAAGTTATTTCTGAAATGAAACTAAATTGTTTAAATAAAATACTAGACGAACTGTAAAGTATTGAACTACAAAACTAAACACGAACAAAAGAAATAGCGTAAGTCCAAATTTAGCCACATCACGTAAAATCTTTGTTAGGGTCTGTTCGGCAAACCTAACTGAAGCTGAAGCTCAAGCTGATTGGTTAGCTGAAGCTTATTAGTTAGCTTAAGCTGAAGATGAAGCTTAATAGATAATCTAATTAGGGTGTTCGGATGAAGTAGATGAAGCTGAAGCTGATTAATGTAAAATGACAAAAAAGGACAATTATAATTGTTAATTATAAAGGATAATATTTTCAGTAGGGGCAATATTGGAATATAGAAAGCTTATGGATAGGAGATTATTTGATAAGCTAGTTTATACAGCTTACCAAATAAGCTAGCTTATTTGATAAGTTAGCTTATTTGATAAGCTGTCTCCATAAGCTGACAAAACGAACACAGCTTATCTGCAAAAGTTAAGCTTATCTAATAAGCTGAGCTTAAGATTATAGAATAAGATGCCGATAAGCTGCGAAACGAACATGACTTAGTACACACGCAGAGGATAAACTGATTTCTTTTTTTTTTAAAGAAAGGACAAACTGAACGTTTATTTATTTGTGTATTTTGATGGACGACAAACTATAGGTTTTTATTGTCTGATCTGTTGCTTGCTTTTGTCATTTTCATCCACACTTCCCCTGAATTTTAATAGTAAAGATATCTAATTATCAATGTGACAATTATAGACTATAGTCTGTAATGTAATGATGAAGCTATAAGCCAATGTCCACGGATTCTGCAATCTTCTCCCAAATTCTGGCTTGTTTTACTCACTCCTTAATTGTATCCATCGCTATAAACGGATTTCTGTAAGTCTGTAACTTGTATTTCAAATTGATGAAGAAGTTTCGGTTCTAAAAAAAAAGGGAGATGTTTTGTACCGCATCTATTTCTTCTATGTACCGCATTTTTTCCCACTTTTTCCATTAGTGCCCTTAAGGGTGATAGAAGCGTTTGATTTTTTTATTGTAACTTGTGTATGCTTTGACGGCTAGTGAAGTATACTTGTACAATATTTAAAAAAGGAAAATATAGAAATGGGATATGTCATATATTATTCTGTCAACTTAGATTTTCCTGTAGGCTGTTGATCCCCTTCCCTATATTCAGGAACGAGTTAGCCGCAAAAACATTGCTGGCTCTTGCAATGGTCTGTTACTTTGCATCTGTGATGAGACTCCTAATTTTGAGGCCCTTTTGCTCAACCCGTTTTCCCTTCTCTACAGGCAAGTCCCTAAACTAGGCCTGCCCTTGAACTGTATGTATGTTAGTTACGGGTTAGGATACGACTGTAAATTAGATGATTATAAGGTTGTTAGGATTGTACAATTTTTAAGTATTAATTTTGGTATGTGTAGGGAGGTTGTAGTGTATAGCTTGATTTCTGATAGCTGGAAATCTGTTGGTCAAGATCTTCCTATTGATGCAACACAACTTCTCGGGATGGTGTGCTCATAAATGACCATCTGTTGCATTGGTTATTTTTGTGTCTTTCACTAAAAGGTTATCAGATTGCTAGTTTTGATGTTTGTAGTGAATATTGGAGCGAGGTGCTGTTGCCATTGTCCACTTTGTTCGAATAGCAGTGATATATGGGTCAAGGAAAGAGAAGAACGACAGAGAGAATAAAGCGGATAGCTGGGCAATAAATTGTAGATAGTTATAATTTAAATAGGGCTAAAGTGGGAAAAAAGTGTTATACATAGAAGAAATAGATGCGGTACAAAGCAGCTCCAAAAAAAAACAGTTTTAACATAGTTTTGTTTAGAACTGCAGGAGGTATTCTGTTTTCGACTTTTCGTTCGGTGAAGTAGAGATCTAAAAAGCATCCACTCGAGTAGAGATGTTAGAGTTGTTAAATGATGTAACATTTGGATGAGTTTGTTTGTGATATTAACCAGCTCATTAGAGTCGAGTGTCAAAGTTGGTGCAACCGTGCAACCATTGTGGTATTACGTAATCATTAGCTAGCTAGTCACATAACCAACTATATAACTATATAGGCCATTAGTTGATCTTGAAGTCGACAATGCAAGTCGTGAACCACATCTCCCAGCAACCGGATTAGTTATGTCAATGCCCAACCGATTTACACATGTTTTGAAGAGCAGTTTGAGGAAATTATCTATGTTCATATCTTAAGGGAAGGCATTAAAAGATGAGATAGCAATTTATAATCATAGCTCTGATAACATTGTAATCTAGGATACTTTGTAGTCCGAAAAGCTCGATAAGATTGTCCGTGACAATTAATTACTCCCTCCGTCCCCAATTGAGTATCCTTTTTTTTAATACCAAAACACTCGTATTAAAAAAACATCAATAACCGAGGATATTAGTCAATTAAAATGTGTTGTGTTTCGAAAGAAGACCTTTCTAACTTTACTTCATTATATTCCTTACTTTTCAACAAAAAAAAAAAACATATACAAATGCATTAGTCGATGTATAATCAAGTTAAATTTTTGAAATGAATTGTTGTTTTGTTGATCATATGCTCTAAAATGAGGATAAGGTGAAAGTTATTAATTTAGCTATTGAAGTGAACTTGAGTTAAGTTTTTCTTATGAGGTTACGTTGTTTCTTTTTCTTTTATATGTACGAGTAATATTGAAGTAACTGTAATCAAATTTCCCGCATTTTTGTTCAACAAAGAAGATGATAACGTGTAGGCCTTAAGCATGTAATATACTTAAGCTGTAACCAATAGAAGTGTTAAGACTGTTAGTGAAGTAGAGCTGTAAAGCTATCACCCTACAAATACGATAGTGATATATGAAAGTAATTAAAGTACATGTGTTTTCCTTTTTCTAAAAATGTTTTTACCAACCCCTGAATCCCTGATCCCATACATATTCACACCACCAATTCACCACAACTACAAGCTCCCGTCCTCCCGCTAATCAAGGTGGAAAACGGATCACCACGTTGAATATATACGGATCGTGATACTCGCCTAACTTCCTCCCTATGACTCTATGAGTTATTTATCCGGCACTCAACCAATTAAGCGTCAATTAGCTTCATGTCAACTGGAAAAAAACTAACGAGAAATGTGGTCCGTATTTGACTTTGGCCCTCGTTCTCTAGTGTCTAGACGACTAGGCTTACAATATTTTTTTTTTTGATGTTGACTAGACTTACATTTTTGGACTTCCTAGTTTAATTCAATTTGGTTTATCCTGGTTTACTAAAATTCGACTTCCTTGGTGTAGTTTGGTAATTCCATCAAACAAACATAAATACATTGGATATGTCATATGTCAAAACTTGTTAATCAGTTAGTCACTTTGCAGTGCCTTCTCATTCCACAACCTCACAGAACAAGGCATTGCCCTGCTGATGCAAACTATCCCAGTGACAGATGCTGCCAAAGCGGATACAATTATTTATCATGGGCTGAATTGCCATGCTCTTGTTTTCAACCATGTTCCACCACTCCAAAGACTGCAGCGAGCAAATAGAAACTAAGATTAATTTCTGCACTATGGAAAGATTTATATATTCTTACTAAAGAAGAGATTCATCTTACATCTGATTTCAATCACGGAAGCCAGGCTACATACTGAAGTGGAAACAATAACAAATGTTGTGGTAGTAATGTGATACAAACCGCGTGGTGAAACAAACATGAGCGGATAGATCATTTAGAAATGTTAGAAACCAAACAAAGATGTCACATAACATTGGAAGTTAAGGAATGAAGAATCACCAAAAGTGGAGTGCAGTAAGCAGAAGAGACTAGGTAGGATTAATTTCCTCTATAGAATAGGAATCATTCACCTGCGGTCCATGACCAAAACCTTTACACTGTCCTCAGTTACATGTGCTAGAAGTTCTCCACTTGCATCCCAGCAAATGTACTTTGCAACATCAGCTTTTGCTTGATCACCGTGGTCATGTGATATGGTTATTGGTTCAATTGTGCACACTGCAGATTGCCAAATAAAGTAGCATGCCTTCATGTCTTAAGCAAACCGAGAATAGTGAGTAAGCCTGTCCGACTGCACATCATGTATGGAAACATTTTTATCTGTAGCCACTGCAAAGAGCTGACCTGCACTAGGTTGAAATCTCACTAAGACACTTCCCCCCTGTTTCATGAATTAACCATTTTGCATTAGGCCATATTGAAGCAAGTACAACGCTATTGATAGAAAAACACCATAGATTTGCGATTACAGAAGTTCGGATTGATGTGATTGTTGGTACCTGTTTCATTCACTTTTTTTTTTGATGGAAACCTGTTTCATTCACTTATGTCTATTAATAAATTACTAGTAGCATTTATTTATGAGGGGTGAGTGAAAATGAACAATTGTATAATTACATGAATCCAATATAAGTCACTAAATAAAATCATTAATCATCTTCCCTTTTTCTTTTTCAGTACAGAAGTGATCTTTTTTTTTTCCTTTGAGCAAACTTCTGTCCGTCTCTTCTTCAGGGGAAATTTTAGAACAAAGTAACTTAGGGAGTTCAATAACTAGGCAGTAGACATAACAGACGATGTCCAGCTCAATCCATCCATATATTGAGTGCATTTGATTGAGCTTCAAATGTAAAGCACTTTCACTATTTCACTTCCATAAATATGTTACAAGTAGCAAATATATTAAAACTAAACAAGTCTTAAAACCATTGCCAGCCACCATGTCATGAAACCTGCAGCTACACTTCACTGCTACACATATCACTTCAATGCAAAGCTATAGCGCTCTCACACAATCACACTTCCGACCCCTGTGGCACTTAACATCAATTCGGCACTCAATCATTACCGCTGTGCTGGAGGAGGAGGTGAGGGAACAGCCGTAGGGAACCATTGGTGTAAGAGAGGAGGAACTGCCTTGCACCAGTCGAAGTGGCCTGTTTTAAACCCCTTTAATTTACAGTACCGTTCATGCCTTCTTGTGCGCAAGTTGAGCTGGTAAACAAAACTCCGTACTTGGACAAATATGACATCCTCATCAAATGGATGGAAAGCCATGAAGTAAATAGGGTTATATCGATCCGCATCGCCCCATTTATCAGAAATGTTAAGCAACACATTATGAGCCAGCTTCCATACACCCTTATCGTAGTCCTCCAGTTCCCAAACATGAAAATATGTTCTGTACTCATCTTTAATCCGGCGTCCCACCCGAAAGTGGCCTCTACACAATCCGAAGCACGACGGCTTATGATGAACTAGTTCATCAGGTAGTTTGATGGTGTGGCTAAGCTTTGGGAACTGCCCATAGTCAATGAAAGGGTCAAAAGATACAAGAGAACAACCATTAAGCCAATGCAGCTTGCCATCAAGGGCAAGGATAGGAGCCTTTCTTTGGTAGCTAACCGGGGTCCAAGCAATAGGGTACCAATCAACAACAAACTCAGTCCACTGATTGGACTCAGAACAATAGATCCGGATCCGGAGTCGATTAATTTCTGGATTAGAAACATGGTAAATGTTATCAGGAAACATGACCACTTTGAACCTATACCAACCGTCAGGTCCATCACCACTGTTGGTGTCGTTTTTATCATGGTAACACAAAAGCCCAGCGAAGGTCACTTGGATGTCTGCTGAATCTGAAGGACCGGTTGGGGGGAGCATAACCCAGCGCCTTGTCACCAAATTGACCACATAAAAACGATAAATATCCATATGACTGCAAAGCAGCAAGTCATTGCATGAACCCATGATAATGAAATCAATATTTTGGTCTTTTATCCTCATCAAGTCCAATTCATCTTTGTCATCGGTAAATTCAGCATAATAATCATCACTCATACCAAAACGTGGGATGAAATCTAGGTCCAGTTGTTTCTTCTTGTACAACACGGGGTGGTTGGAGATGGCTTGAAAGAGAATTGAGGACTCGTCCTGGTTTTCTTTCGGAGGATTCTCGTAATGAAACACGAGGGTGAATGTGTTCGGGGCAGTAAAACGTTGGCGATTAAGGTCGATGACACGGGTGATGAAGTAGGATGTTGACAATAGAGAGCACCAACGCTTGCATACTGCCCTATATCGACATGCACACTCGTGAGGAAGTCTAATGAGAATCTCCATCAAAAGTTGGTCATTTAATATGTTGTAGAACAAATGCAACACCTTTGCTTTTGAATCTTCTTCTTCCTCAACAGATAGAGATGCCCTTCTTTTCCTTTTCTTGCTGTAGATCTCCAGCAGATTCGGTTCTGTTTTTCCTTCCTTATTATTCGGAACCATCACAGAGAAGAAATCCGTTATTTTAAGAAATCCATTGTGGTAAGGTTCCAAGTTAACCTCCGCCGTATTCATGATGATCAACAATTTAAGATCAGATTGTGGAGAAGGCTTGCGGTGGCAGAGGTTTCGGTGTTGTGGAAATTAGATGGTGGGTTACGAGTAAAGCCAATGTCTTGTCCGTTCTTTTTATATGCTTCCCTCGCTAGGGAGAGCTTCTGGCCTGAGCTTGCGGTTGGTCCGAATTCCCAATCAATGTTTTTCCAACAAGTCTTTGGTACATTGGGTGTATCGGGTGAATTTATAAGTAATAATAAAGTAATAGTCTAATGACCGGTGTAGGGTGTACCTAAGAATTAGAGATGTTTTTCAGGGTTTGTTTGGGTGTTTGGGTGACATTGGACTCAAAATCCAATGAGACTTCTTATAGGAAACTAATTCCCTTACATAGTTTTTTTATGTTTTTTTTTTTCAATTTTACAAATTAACAATCAGAATTTCATACGAATTGAAATGTTCACACATTATTTGGTTACTAGTAGAAAAATGTAATTTAATTAGCATGATGCCTTTTTATAAGCTGGATGGGAATAGACTAATATAATAGAGTCATTAGCTGAACAGGAAATCTTCTTCCAATGGCAGTAAACCTCAAAAACATGCAACTGTTGGTGTCGTATGATTTACTCCATTGAAGGAATGACACAACTTGTCGTTAATGGCTACATCCGACACACACATTAGTTCATTATAACAGATTTCATCAATATTAACCGGCAACAATGTTCGTACACGTAAATGAGTAGAGAGTTAACTGAATACTGCTTTGTTGTAGAAGTAATTTTTCCATTAACTGATGCAAATAACTGAATGGTGCTTTGCTGTAGAAATATGTTTTCCCGTCAGATATGATGCAAAACGAAGATCTGAGCTACGCGAAAGACCTGTACGAGCCCCGTAAGTTCAGTGGCAACAGCCTGCACGATACAACTTCCATCATGAAGCCTGGTCACTTAAATGCAGTTCAAAACTTTTGAGAATAGTCCTCAGTTTGACTTACCACTACATCAGCAAACGGCAACATCTTTTATTCTTTTTAAGGAGGCATCTCTGTACAAATAACTACAGAAATGTTCAGTCTAGAGTGTACCAATTCAGTAATTTTAAAGCACAATAACCATTGACTATTAGGGCGAAGTGCAAAGGTGAGTGTTTCCATTTACCATAGAGAAAGGATCCGATAATTGCATCCCTAGCACCAGTTGTATCAACGATTTCTGAAGGTGGTATCTTCTCTGCTGTTCCTACATGTAACATCCCACAGATCATACCAATCCCATCAGCTCTCAGGTTCATGACACTATGGAAATTTTAAGAGAAGCCCAAAAGATGTAAGAGGGTGAGAGAGGCAGATAAAGGAGCCAAGGCCGCACGCCCGCACGCAGAAAACCCAAGAGATGAGAGGCAACCTCACGACAGAAAGTAATTTAGCTCTCTGATATGGTATTGTTTGGATAATTGACAGGTGCAATGACATCTACAAACACATCATATATATGCAGATATAGAGAGCGAAAGGGACGTAGAACATCTATCTCTATTTAAAAGCAAAAGCACCAATTTGATATTTTTGCTTTAGGACAATATAGAGTAATTTACACTTCATTATCGTGATGATAGAGAAGTTGGAAGGAGAAGGTGAAGAAAAATACAAAGGAAAACCAGTTTCGAGGTAAAGCTTGGCCAGACACCTCATAGTTGCTAGTAGATTAATACTATATAAAGCAGCAAACATTTGTATACTTTTCGTTAGCTTGATGAGTGATACGTTGATACAAGTTTCATTCATTATGTCTATTAATAAATTACTAGTAACAATTATTCACGAGGGGTAAAAATGAACAACTGTAACTTATGGAGTTCAATCACTAGGCAGTACGTAGAAAAAGAAAAAAAAGACGACCAGCTCAATCCATCTTGTTGGAGATATTAGTGATTAGGCAATAAATATTGAGAAGATATATTAGAGTATATCTAGCTTGCACAATAAGCTATATGTATTTAGTATAAATAAGGGTCCCTTCCCCTTCATTATTATCAACACATCAATACAATTTATTTTCTCCCTATTTATATAATTTGTCATGGTATCGGAGCCTCTTTTCTGAGGACCTAATATTTTGCTTCCGCCTAGACCGGTGGCGGTTTTGACATACAGCCGCCACCAGACCACCCAAAATTAAATATAATCTTTTTTTTTACACCAAAACCCACAACAAAATTACCCTCGACATATTTTTGATGGCCGTACAAAAGGCCGACGACGACCCTAATCAACTGCCGCCACCATCATACAACCACCAACACCCAACACCACCCTATAACCGGCCTTACCCACCACCACAACAAACTGCTGCAGGCCTCACCCGCCGCACCAGCCCCAAACCAAACAACCTTCGACAACCACTGCTGCAGGCCTCACCCGCCGCACCAGCCCACACCAAACCAACCCCGACAACCCTAGCAGGCCTCACCCGCCGCTACCCTTATCAAACCCATACACATTCAACCTCGACAACCCCTACATCAGCCTCACTGCCGACAAACCATACCCGAAAACCCGACCCCTCTATATTACGAACTTGAAATGTAAAGCACTTTCACGTTCATGAATATGCTACGATCGAGTAGCAAAATTGTATATTAAAAAAAACAAGCTAAGTCTGAGTTAAAACCATTGCCAGCCACCATGCCATACATGAAACCTGCAGCTACACTTCACTGCTACACACATCACCTCAATGCAAAGCTATAGCACTCTTCACACTTCCTAGCTAGGCACTTAACATCAATTTGGCACTCAATCATTATCGCTGTGCTGGAGGAGGAGGTGATGGAAGAGCCGTAGGGAACCATTGGTGTAAGAGAGGAGGAACTGCCTTGCACCAGTCAAAGTGGCCTGTTTTAAACCCCTTTAATTTACAGTACCGTTCATGCCTTCTTGTGCGCAAGTTGAACTGGTAAACAAAACTCCGTACTTGGACAAATATGACATCCTCATCAAATGGATGGAAAGCCATGAAGTAAATAGGGTTCTCCCGATCTGCATCGTCATCTTTCAAATAAGAAATGTTAAGCAAACACCTTATGAGCCAGCTTCCATACACCATTATCGTAGTCCTCGAGTTCCCAAACATGAAAATATGTTCTGTACCCGTCTATAAACCGGCGTGCCACCCGAAAGCGGCCTCTACACAATCCGAAGCACGACGGCTCATGATGAACTAGTTCATCAGGTAGTTTGATGGTGTGGCTAAGCTTTGGGAACTGCCCATAGTCAATGAAAGGGTCAAAAGATAAAAGAGAACAACCATTAAGCCAATGCAGCTTGCCATCATGGGCAAGGATAGGAGCCTTTGTTTGGTACGCAACCGGGGTCCAAGCAATAGGGTACCGATCAACAAGAAAGTCAGTCCACTGATTGGACTCAGAACAATAGATCCGGAGTCGACTTATTTCTGGATCAAAATCATTGTTACCGTTAGCAGGAAACATGACAACTTTGAACCTATACCCACTGTTGGTGCCGTTTTTATCATGGTAACACAAAAGCCCAGCGAAGGTCAACTCGATGCCTGGATTTGTAGGACAGGTGGGGGGGAGCATAATCCATCGCCTTGTCACCAAATTGACCACATAAAAACGATAAACGCCAACATGACTGCAAAGCAGCAAGTCATTGCATGATCCCATGATAGTGAATTCAGTATCTTGGTCTTTTAACCTCATCAAGTCCCATTCAGCTTTGTCATCGGTATATTGAGCATTATAATCATTACTCAAACCAAAACACGAGAGGAAATCTAGGTGCAGCCGTCTCTTCTTCCTGGACAACACGGGGTGGTTCGATATGGCTTGAAAGCGCATTAAGCATTCGTACCGGTTTTCTTTTAAAGGAATCTCGTACTGAAACACGAGGGTGAATGTGTTCGGGGCAGTATAACGTTGGTGATTCAGGTCGATGACACGGGTAATGAAGTAGGGTGTTGACAATAGAGAGCACCAACGCTTGCAAACTACTTTATATTGACATGCACACTTGGGAGGAAGTCTAATGAGGATTTCCATCAAAAGTTGGTCATTTAATCTGTTATTATAGAACAAAGCCAACGCCTTTGCTTTTGTTTCTTCCTCTTCCTCAGTAGATACAGATGTCCTTTTTCTTTTCTTGCTGTATAACTCTAACAGATTCGGCTTTTTTAATATCGGTTTCGCCTTTCCTTCCTTGTTACTAGGAAGCATCACAGAGAAGAAATCCGTAATTTTAAGATTATTAGGAACATAGTAATAAGGTTCCATGTTAACCTCCGCCGTATTCATGATGATCAACAATTTAGGATCGGATTGTGGAAAATTAGATGGTGGGTTTCTTTGTTTCAAGCCAATGACTTGTCCGTGCTTTTATGTGCTTCGCTAGAGCTCCTGACCTGATCAGCTATTGCTATATATCGATCAGTCGGTTTTCTGACAAATTATATCCTACTCCTAGGGAAGCTATATACTCCCCTATGTATTTTCTCCCCTATGTATTTTATACTTCCCCTTTGGTGTAAAAAAAAAAAGAAAAAAAAACCCAATTTATACAAAATACTCATTTTCCACTCTCTCCCCTCACAAACCCCACTCTCTCACCATTGTCACCCAACAAACTCCGGCCACCGCCACTGTATATACTACCCCTCACCGTCCAATCGAAACCCCAACACCTCTCTCTCTCTCTCTCTCTCTCTT
>ONZK01002757.1:89085-106233 GCA_900322385.1 Pharnaceum exiguum | reverse complement strand
AAAGGGAAGAGAGAAGAGAAACAAACTTGGTCTTCATAAAGATGATAGAGAAAGCAAGTCTTCTTCAATCTCCATAAGAAAACTCTAAACTAGGATTCTCTCTCTAAACTAATCTAAACTAAACTAGGGGAATGAGAGAATGTGAGAGAGTATCCACCAGTAACTAAGTGGGGAATGGGATATAACCCACTAGAAGTTAGTTACATCGCTTTAGGGAAAGTGGGTAAAAAATAAATAAAAATAATAAAAAGATATGGCTCCCCACGTTTTTGGACAGCAGGCGACACTGCGGTGTCAGTCGACACTGGCAGGTAGTGTTGGCTTGCTATTTTCCATATTTCAGCTCAGATTCAACACTGGCATGTCGCACGGCACTATAAGGCGGTGTTGAGGCACAAACAAAGCTTCAAGCTCCAATAATCTTTCAAAACTCTTGCAAAATGATCTCCAATCACCAAACTTCATATCCTACACATGAAACACACCAAGTATGGCAAGAGGAAGATATATTGCACAAAGTTCATTCAAATCATATGAATTAGAGCTCAAATGGTCATATTTAACATGGGATAAATAGGTAATAATCATGTACATCAAACTCGAGAGAATCCTTAAGTAACTGAGTGGGGAATGGGATGTCACCCACTAGGAGTCAGTTACAACGCTTTAGGGAAAGTGGGTACAAAAGAAATAAAAATAATAAAAAGAAGTGGGTCCCCACGTTTTTGGACAGCAGGGGCAGACACTAGAGTGTCAATCGACACTGGCAGGTAGTGTTGACTTGTATTTTTCATATTTCAGCTCAGATTTGACATTGGCATTTCGCAAGACACTATTAGGCGGTGT
Organism: Pharnaceum exiguum; assembly: GCA_900322385.1. NCBI lineage: Eukaryota > Viridiplantae > Streptophyta > Magnoliopsida > Caryophyllales > Molluginaceae > Pharnaceum > Pharnaceum exiguum. Next base: position 105,387 of record ONZK01002757.1, on the reverse strand, counting down.
CGAGGCACGAACAAAGCTCCAAGCTCCAATAATCTTTCAAAACTCATGCAAATTGATCTCCAATCATCAAACTTCATAGCCTACACATGAAACACACCAAGTATGGCAAGAGGAAGATAATATTGCATAAAGTTCATTTAAATCATATGAATTAGAGCTCAAATGGTCATATTTAACATAGGATAAATAGGTAATAATCATGTACATCATTTAGTTTAGTTTAATTCTGTTCAAAGTAGTTTAGTTTTCAGTTTAATTCTGTTTAGCTCTATTTTGTTCAGTTCAATTCAACAATATTAAGTTAGCTATTTTAGTTTATTTCAGCTCATATCAATTTAGTTCAGTCCATCACAAATTAGTTTGGTTTAGTTCATTTCAGCGCAAGTTCACACAGTTCAAAGAACATACCCTTATTAGTTCTCAGTTTGTACGTGTTTTTCCAATTAAGTCTTTCTTTATTTAACTTAACTAATGCGTTTTGGCCTAGTTCAGCCTATTTATCTTAGTTTAGTTTAGTTCAATTCAACAGTTCAATTTAGTTTAGTTATGTTATAGTCTATGTCTATTCACTTTAGTTCAGTTCATCCCTATTTAGTTTAGGTTAGATGATATAATGACATTATACGGAATAAGAATTAAGTGAAGTAGAACTGTGACCAGATCTTGTCCAGTACTGGGATTGTCCTCATGCACCCAACGGTGCAAATCAACTCCAGTACTCGTTTGTATTGGAGAACATTTGCGCTCGATAGAACTATTTAGAAGTAGTTACTCGTCTCCTTTTTGAATCCCTTGCTTGGAACCACATACATAATTCATGTGTACACAATCTCCATGCATCTAAGTCCCGAGCACCTTACTTCTTCATTATTTATTATCAAAATATCAATGTTATGCAAACGGCTGGAGATCAGATGCGCGCAACTCACAATCGTACGAATCAATCAGGAGAGGAGGGATGCATGTTAGGCAAATAGTTGATGTATTTATAGATACAACATAAATGTCATTTGCTTTCGCCTTAAAAAAAATGTCATTTGCTTTCAGTAAAACACTTACCATGAGATTGATTGGTATAACCTTCCGTATGGGATAAACTTTTCCCTGTGAAAATGTTATCTCAAGATATTTTTTTTGGGTGTACATTTCGGATGGCTTTCGTTTGATCACTATTCATTGATCGTTTTTTAATTATATTTTTGCTAATTGTATATTTGTTTTTTATCATTGTCCTTTTTATATGTACGTGGTTTTTTTTTCAAAGCTTCTTTTTGAATTTTTATGATCAGCAGTTTCTTTTATATTTTAGTTTCTTTTTTTTTCCAAAGAAATTCTCTCATTGGTGTTTTTTAAATCCTACGTGGCGCGCTGTGAGCTCAAGAAAACGGCCTCTTTTATATATATACATTGATTATAGATATAGATTATATTTTTTGGTAAGAGAGAAGGGAGTAAAGGAAGCACGGAAAGGGAATGGAGGAGGAAAATGGAAGGGAGGAAAAAATTTAGTAGGTCAAGGCAAACAACATAGGGTTTAGTAGGTAAGTCCGAAAAGTGTAGTCACAATTGCTTGTCAACTGGTGTTCAAGAAAAGTTGCCCTAGTCCTCTTTTTTCCTCCTTAGGTCTCATTGACCATTTTCCTTTCTTTTTTTTTTGTTTCCACTGTTTTAGCTATCTTTAAATTGTTGCAAATTAAATATTGAAGTTTTACTATAGTGGAATGCGTTTTTGAAGGGCCACTCACAAGACAGTGCAACAATGGACATAATAATATATAATATATTGTATAATATATTATATACTATATTTTAAACCCGTACATAAATTACATGATTCGTATCCTATTGTACAAGTGTATATTTGGGATTACAAATTTTCACATCACAAAAACAGCTGAACTCATTATTATACAAGGGCACAAGTTCCAAAATTTTTCGTATCTACGGGGCAGAATAAATATTATAATCTTTGAAAAATCATATTTTCAATGCCTCTTTGATTTTTTTTATCTTTTCCTTCTCATTTATAAATTTGCATGTTACATAATTTATATGGCTCGTTACATAAATTTGCCCGTTACATAATTTCCTACCATCATTGCGCAAAGAAAAGAAAAGCCTTTTAGTGTTTGTTGGTTCCTCAACTAATGCATGGTTCCTCAGAGACAGTCTCTGTTTCGTTCCTCAACTTGAAAACAAAAGAAAAGAGACTATCTAATTAAAACATAAACATGAAACACAGTCAACACCAACACAAATCTAATCAAAAGAACATTTATTTACATTTGGAGACTATCCAATATGCAAAGATTCGATTTTACACACTAGACAATGACTAAGTGCACCCTGTTATACATTATGTTAAACGAAATTCATTACCTTATTTTAGAATAAATTTTTACATATATTAGTAAAGTTTAAGTTCTAATTAATACACATAATTTAAAGATGGATAGTGGTGTTAATGCGTCATGTTCTACACTCTGTTAATTCAATTTCATAACTCTCTAAAATAAAATTGTATATAAATTAGTTTGCACATATAATTTCCAATATTAAACATAGAGTTTAGGTTTCATAATAGAGAGGGCCTCCATTTTATGAAACTTCAACCTTAAGTAGTTCTTCCTTCCAATCTCACAATTCAGATCAAGAGGCTAAACTCTAATTCAAAAGTAATCGATATTTATAAAGCATTAGACAAATCAGCAAGCAAAAGAATAGTTCAGAATCTCAGTTTTGAGTTCCTTACCATTCCAAAGTATTCCCTGCTGGCATGTTCAAATAAAATTAGGTCTATAATTGGGATCAAAAAACAAAACATGCTTCACCTTGTCCTCGTTAATTGCTACTCCCTATAGTATATATGTTTTCATATGGTCTTTCATATTGGGTTTGTTCTTTCCCGTTGAACTTAACTTAACTTTAAAAAAATTTGCTTAATCAGTTAATTGTTTGACCATTCCGGCACAATATGAGGCGGGGTGGGCATCGGATTAGCAGGACAACAGTTGTTTATTAAAACCATATTAATATTGGACATTTATGAAACTAGTCAGTGAGACCTTTCTAACGATGTACAAAGAATTACTAATGGATATCGGTGTCACAACTTTTTACGATCACAAGAAACGAGCTGAAGTGAACTTAACTTAATCGAGGCGGTACTTACTACTTAACTTACTTAACATAAGATTTTAGAAATTATGGAGAAAAGACCCATTATATGTGAATCCAAACACCTTTTTTCATAAAATTGATTAAAAAACTAGTTTACACCACTTTTGTTTTTTGTAAAAATGTTTTATTTATAGAGAAATAGAAAAAAAGGTTTTTTTTTTGTTTTTATAAACATTTGAATATTTGATTGATGTTACTCTAAGCCAAACATAAATAAATAAGTAAATAATTGATGTTTCAACGGGTAAATTATTCAATTGCTTTAATCGATTGTTAATATTGATAAGTCTCAAACAAACGAACAACAGTCATATGCTACAATCTATGCCTCTGCATCTATTACTAAATTATCCGTAGTACCACAAAACTTTCCGATCATCGTTCAAAAGTTAAGAAGGAAAAATGCACTTAGCTAGGTTTACATTTACAAGTGCAAGGACAAATCAAGCTTATTTTCGTTCTCTTTGTGCCAATCACTTGCAAAATTCTCAACACTATTCTTCGACATTGGTAGAGAATTGACATTTGACGTGCTATACCTTAATCCCCTTTGCCAAGCCATCATCTTTTGTTTATATTCTTCCTCATGATATGATGATTTTCGGTTTATACTAACACGAAAGCTCCCATCATTCATGTTATTGTTGTTGTTGCTATTACAAACGACAACATTTTGAAACCGGGCCGGACCACTAGGTCCAAATTGGTCAATTGTAGGAAAATGTGTTATGTTTGAACCATGGGTAGGAATATACATTGGTGGTTGTGTTGTTGCACTTATGAGGCCTAGATGATGATTGTAGTGCTGGTGGTGGTGGTGGTTTCCCGGGTAAATTATTGGCGGTGCCGAGAAGGCGTTGAGCAATGAGAATTCTGATGCCCTTTTGGCTTTCCTTGCCGCAATTCTTTCTTTCTTGTGAGCATTTTGATGACCACCTAGTGCTTGTGAGCTGTAGAACTTCCTTGAGCAGAACAAACAAGAAAATACTTTCGTGTTATCTTCCATATTGTTGGAAGCACCATCCTCTTGCTTCTCCATCTATGCAATCAAAGATAATAATTTAGAGATACATCATACATGAAGTACTTAATGGACAAAGAGAACTATAACAATTGAGCTAGAAATACACATCACACACAATGATTAATAATTGCCGCCCAAAGCATATATTTGCGACCATATATATGATGAGATTTTTTTATGCTTACATAAACTTCATTCCCTTCGAATCTTCTCTCCAAAAAAAAAACCTTCCATTCGAATCGGAAATGTTGTCACTTGTCAGTATTGTTTTTTTTTGACAATGGATACAACCCGAAAACCGGAACTACAAACTACAAACTGAAAGAGGTAGCTCGGACTCAGTATTGTTAATGTACCGCAGTTAAAATTCACCCAAGGTAGATAAATCAAGATAATTTCAACGTCTAAACCGTTGCTCTCATATATATAATAGTGTTATTGGTTTGACGAGTGTAGATCAACCCAATTGGCAATTACCATACTACGCTACCTCTCCACACAGCCACACGTCAGTAAACACTTCAGTATAAGCACACACTCATGTGAGCGCAGACAAAAACACACAAGCTAATACTATCGCTAAATGTATAATTGAAACGCAACACTAACTAATAAAGTTAGCAAATTCAGAAGACAAAGCAATATAGAAGTAAAAATTCTTACTCTGTAAAGAAAGGAAATGGGTTTGAAAACCTTGAAGCTGAGCAGAGGTTTAGAACTGAACAGAACAAACTATTGAGCTAGCTTGATATGGTGTATGATGATGATGTGATAGTGCAAGGAAAGAAGGGCAAATAAAAGTCAGAAGAAGCTGCTTAGTTAATGCAAACAAGCAAAGCGGTTTGAAGTAGAAAACAAGGGTTGGGGGGACTATAAGAAGGGAATATTTTACGCAATATTTATGGGTTTTGTTGCAGGGGAAGGGGATGTATGTATGGGCTTGGGAAACAGAAGAGATAAGACAGAAAGATACACAGACACTTGAATACATAATTCTGCATACTAAACTATGGCCAAGCCTAGATAGGGAAAAGAAGAGTATGGAATTGGGTGGCAAGAAGTAATATTTTAGTGTGATTATATGAATTGGGAATTGGAAATGTAGCTAGCTAGCTCTCTTCTATCTCGGTGACTCTGTCTGGTCTGACATCTTATCTGTATCTTTTGGAGGGTTTTTTTCTTCTTTTAATTTGTTTCCCTGTGCAGGTTGCATTACTGCTACTGTGCTACCCGCAACCTTCCATGCATGTTTGTTTCACTCCCACAATTACTCGGATTTTTTTGGACTAAACTAATACTGCTAGTGGTAATTCATTGGAACAATAGCTCCATTAACGAAATCATTAACTAGGCAAAATCAAAAGGAAACTTTACGTACTTTACTTACATAGCAATTTCCCATGCTGGAAAACACAATAAAAGCAGTGAGTTTGTGTGGTTTAACTGTAATGCGCTAGTTCTAGAGACAAGCCAGAGATGGTCATAATCAGATAAAGCAAGTTCCAAAGTATGAGGACATTTGCTTTTTCAGATGAAATCACTTTCCAACAAAGAGTCATTAATATGGATATGTTATTACCACTTTAATTATGTCCAGAACTCCAGATTAAAAAGACCGAAGACGAATCAAGTTTCAGGGGAAAAACTGATGTAGTGAAGTAAGAAGCTTTTTTCTAAAAAAATTTTATTTGTGAAGGAAAAAGTTTTGGTGGTCTATACTTGCATCAAACTTATACGGCTAAACCTTTATTAGACAAAATAAAAACCATTATACTTTCATTATGTAGAAACTTACAAGCATGTTTTCCGCTTGACAGATGATTGAATATTGATCATGCTAAAGATCCATCAAATTCGTTTAATTATAAATGGATTTCATATTGTTATCTCTACAGTACTGTTTTGTGCAAAAGCAATTGAACAGAACAGTTAATGCCTGCTCAATTTGAAAGAATTTGAAGTTAACAAAACAGGTAAAAAGTGCTGGAGCAAATACGATGTATGGCTTTTTCTGCAATAATCATAGATTTAACCATATAAAGCATGGCACAGGTGAGAATGACCATGATGTGGGATGGTACATTATGAGATTTCCAATACAAAACTGATGGCCTATCAAAAGGTTCATAAAAGCTCCAAAGAAACAGTCAGAGAGTAACAGTTTAAAGAAGGGAGGGTACTGAACGTGAATACCCAACAGCCAATGTAGGAAGATTGGGTTTCTTAAAAGCATCACACAATCTCTACTCCATTCTCTCTCTATACGCAACTGGCTTCTGAAACCTGCAACTCTGAGCAACATTAACTAGTTGGGGGGGAGAAGAGAAGCACTATGAAATAGTGTGAGTTATGGGGAGACACAGCCACTTGTTTCTCTCCCGAGACATCCCTTTCCCACTTCCCACCGCCAATATTATGCATGCATTTGTCTGCTCTTTAATTGCTTCTCTACCTTTCTTCTTTATTTTTCCAAGGAACATAAGAAGAAAAACTCCCATGTCTGGACCATATGTTGAAGTACACGTGGGACATGTTTAGAGGTCAGAATGTCAGGAAGCAACGGTGTTACATTGTCAGTTTTCTCGTACCACCATTTTTGTCATCCAGGCTTAGTACATAAGGGTAGTAAGGACAAAAAGAGCTTCAGAATTGAATATACTGGTCTGTTATCCATAAAATAAGTGAAGAATGAATGAAGAACTGAAGAAGGCTGAATCTTTTCTTCTTGGCAGAACGATCAAAAGCCTGTTCTAAACAATTGTTTTGAAGACTTGAGGAGGCCCTTTCATACTCCAATACTCCATTAAAATCTATTCAATTGTGGTTCACCTTGGCCAATCTAATTGAGATCCAGCTCTTTCACTCTAGTTTATATGAATACCACTGTTTTTTGGTAGTCAATTTATACCACAACGAGTATGAACCATAAAGACGTTGCACTGTATTACTTTCTCTTCTTAAAGACTCGAACCCAAGTCTCCTAGGAATTCGAGTGAGGAATTTGCCATCTCAGCTAGCTCATCAACCCGTTGCAATGTTTTACTTGTACCAGCACTTACTCCCCAACACAAAAAAAAAGGTTCCAACACTAAACGCTTTAAAAAAAGAAAAATGAGAAGCATTGAATTTCAAAGATATCCGCTGCTACTTCATCCTTTCTCAGTTCTCACAGAGGTCATTTCATTAGGATAACGTGAGTCCATAAGATCAGTGTATGTTTAATTCTCGACTGCTACGGAGTATTCTTTTCCTGTGAGAAGGCAGAGAAGCAAGGGAATAGCAAAACTATAGATGGAAATTGGAAGCACACTAGCTTAGACGAAATAATAAAGAAAATTGACTGTGAAGAATAGTTTCCCACGAGAAGAGGGGAACTAAGAAACAACTATTCTATTCACCTGGCTGAGTGGAGGTCATATTGATGAAACTATTTCTAGGACAAGTAACTAGATATTTCCAGAAATGAGACAACTGCTGCCAACAAAATAATCAGCACATGAGAAATCAGAGAACATAAACATAAGTATTAGCAGGGTTTCAAAGTCTGCAATTCATGTTATTTACACAACCAAAACTATGGTATGGAGTTACATTTCTGCCAAATAAATGAACACTAACTATAAAGAATGAACTGCGTTCAAAAAAAAAACTATAAAGAATGAACGAGAATACATGCAGAGCAGAGACCTATATACGCAGCACCAAATATGCGTCAAAAGAAACTACCAACAACCTCAATTCTTTTTTTTTCCCGGCCTACATTCCTTTGTCATCTCCAAGATATGGATGTCAAAATGTATAAATCTAACAAGGGGTGATCAACAGAAACGGCCAAGGCATAACATTGTTACATGTGATTCATGAACAACCAAAGCATCTACTTATAGAGAACATACTAGTTGGTTCAGGTAGCTGGTCAGGATCCGCCTTCCTTCGAGGAAGATGCTTAAAAAAGGCCTTTACCGCCCCGGTCACTCCATCTTCATTCTCCATGGCCTTGGCAAGTTCAACAGCCTGCTCTTTGACCTGCAGTATTTGTTAGAGAAGAGTATGAAGCTCATTGGAACAGGGCTGTATCTTAATAGTAACATTTTTCACAAATTATGTCCCAGTTAAAGCAGCAGCATCACAATCAGTGTAACTGGATCTATCCCGGTGCCCACACATGCGACACAGACAACAAGAGTGGGGCAAAAATTCAAAATGGTTTGGTAAAATCAATGGTGATGGGAATACTCCCTATTTTAGGCTTTCAGCCAATTATCTCACAATAATCCTTACTTTGAAACTTAATGCAAGAATTAAACTCTTCTTCTTAAAAGTGCAAGCCTTCTTCCAAGTCCCATTGGGGACCCTATAAAAAAGAAAGAGCTAGGGCTCATTCTAGGAAATTTTCACTCATAGGAGTTGCTACTTTATCATGTTAGTAAGAAGCTAACCGAGCCACCTTGCTAGGTTGCAACACTACGATGTAGGAGGTAGCGTCGCGTAGTATGAAATATTTGACCTTTGCCATATTTTTGTTCTTTTGTTGAAAGACATTGACATATAAATGACTACAAATCATTTAGCCTCCCAAAAGAAGGCAATTTGCTTCTGAATCCAAACAATCAACATTTACAAACTTAGGCCCTGTTATGGAACGTTGCATGTTTTTAGTTTTGGAATTTTCTAAACCCATAACCGGTTTTACGTTTTAGTTTTGTAAATTTTTATAACGAGGAGTCAAAATACACCAGAAAGTACACTCCTAAGAAAACAAAAAAAAAAACTCCAACTACACGAGTACATTTCTCCCCAATGCATTCTCTCCCTTTCACCCATCTCCTCAAATTATTACTCAAATACCCCCATTCTCTCTCTTGCCTCCCTCTCAAGTCCCATACCAGCTCCACTCTCTCCATCCCGGCACGCGGCGTCCACCCTTACAAAGTACCAAGACTGCCAACCATAATCATCAGCATCGGCTTGAGCAATATCTCATGTCGCCAATTACTTGGTATGATATTGATACGGGCCACAAGGACGACCCGCATAGCAATTGGACCAATCGAATCCACTCCAACAAGATCCTTATCCAACACCATTAATTGGATGGTGGGTGTTTGGTGGTGGTTCGACCAATCTCTAGAATAGGTGGTCGGTGGCGGTGGGCGTTAGTGACGGTAGTATTTGGTGGGGTCTGTGCTGTTGTGGTGGTCATCGACGTGAATTGCGGTAATGGTAGGTGGTGACGCTGGATGGTGCATGTGTGTGATTAAGGCAATGGTGAACTGGTGATGGGTGTTCGCTAATCACGAGGTCCATGTCTCCATGACCATGGTGTTTCATGGTAGTTGGGGTAATAATAGCATAGTGCATACGGCACAATGAAAACCAAATCAAAAATTCAGAAACCAGTTTCTTAGGTTCGTGAAATCAACGGCTGAGTTTTAAGAAAAGCGAAAAAACCCAATAAACAAACAAATGTACCGAATGCATTTTTGTTTTGGAAACAGAAAATCGGAAACAGCAACGATCCCGAACAGCCTCTTATTTATGAGTTGTCTATCAACTTTGTAAATTAGATTTTAATTTAGAAGTAAACACTAAATAAGAAAAGAACATTGTTCTCTTTCGATCTACATTTTCAAAAAAATTGTGGAATATTTATATTTTTAAAAATTAGATTAAGTAATTGGCAAGTAAATTGGGAATGGCTAAGTACTCGATTTGTAGAATATACATTACGCTATAGCAAGGGTAGATGTCACACTAAGAACAACATAGCCTTTACTCCCAAAACTATTTGGGATAGGCTAACAAAGACCAAAAAAGAATTCATACTAGACGTACACACAAAGAAACGAATGAACACAACAGGACCACACGCACGCAGGCATGCACAAAACACAGACACAAGTGTGCAAGCAAACACACACACGCCTCATACACGAGCCACTTTAACCCTCAAACAAGATCCTTTCCTTTGATCGTTTCTCTCAATCTCAACCTATAACCAACCATGAGTGAAATCCAGCTCTACCAATTCCTTTACATTTTTCTACGGTCTGTCGTGTGGCCTTTGCACTCAGCAAATATGTTTAAAATAGCTCAAGTGATATTAAGGAATTCAAATGACTAAATTATGCAATCACCCAATCAAAGCCATATACACAAGTTCCAACCATCAGGAGGCTCCAAATTTGTATATTTTCAAATTTTTTAATTTTTTTCTATGTTCTTCCTTTTCTTTTGCCTTCTCTTAATAAGTTTTTCTATTTCCATCCTTTTTTCCTATTGCTTCCTGACATTTCCTGCACACTAGTGAGAAGCATCACTGATCTCACCTTTACGTAAAACATTCCACAGAATCGCAAGTAAACCTAATCATTTACGATTTGGTGAGCTGTCAGAGAAGCCCTCACGTTTCATTTTTCTTTCTTCCCGGTATTAGGTATTTCTCAAAGTCAGGGTAAGTGACAACCGCATGACTACAAAAGCTTCAATACCCGTCTGACAAATTCATGTGTGCTTCTACTTTTTAAGTAGTGATACTTAGTTTCAGTACCTTAACTCTTTCAAGTTAGAGTTCATAATGCCCACTTACATGCAATTTAAAAAAGGATAATGGAATGTTAATTTAGACCATGATAAAAAACCTCCACACTAAATCTTTGCTTCTAACAGCTCAGTATTATGCCTAAACTCTAAAGCTTCGTAAAGTGTTTTCATACATCAAATACGGAGTACTAAGAAGTTAAAGAGCATAGTTTGTAAGCTTAAATCCATATAACGTTTCTATTTGAACAAAGATTTAAAGATAGGCCATTGGTATACCTTTGGATCCAGCATGAATTTTATGGCATCCACCAGCCTCTGGAGCGAGAACTCATCAATTGGAATTGGGGGAGGCCCAACGCCTCTAGCATGCACACGGTCTCCCCAAAAAGGCTGGTCTCCAAAGAAGGGTACAATAGTTGTTGGGCACTAAACACAGAAACATAAAAATTTAAACCAACCAAACAGAAAATAAATCAAGCATCATAAACAAAGGCAAACCAAAGAATAACTACCGCAGATTTCAGACCAGCAGCTGTTGTCCCAGCACCACCATGGTGCACCTAAAGCACAAAGCATACCCATGTATTAAATTAAAACCCAGTATAGTACATAAGGTACGATCAAATTGTCATGAAAGAATATAAAATAAGAAAAAAACAAGGGAAAGAAAATGAAATATTAGAGATAGGTAGGACACGAGGCATACCACTGATGCACAACGTGGAAACAACCAATCATGTGGGCAGTTGTCCAACAGATATATGGACTCCTTAGGTTCAGCCACTGACACAAGTAAACATACCCAGAACAGAAAAGTTATCTCACTAAATCGGGTCAACATGATGTCATGAGAAAAGGAATTTTTCACAGTTGCATCACAAGTATAAACAGAAACAAGAGCGAAATTAACAACTCACAATTGCCCAAACCACCCCAGCCTTTGTTTATGATGCCCCTCTGTCCAGTGATTTCCAGAGCTTTAACAATAATTTCAGTCATCTTCTGTGGTTCTTGGACCGGCTGAATCAATATCAAACAGTACCATATCAATGCTGACACTAATACAAGTATTAGCAAAAATGGAAAAGAAAAAAGAAGTCAAAAACTGTGACTAAAGACTGCTTCTACCGTTTAGCCAGTAGATCATCCTCAAATAACGCTGCCAGCTTACCCCCCACCCCACCCACCCACACACACAAAAAAAAAAGATGGGAAAATGAACAAGAATGCACAGTTGATGCAGGGCCAAGATAGTGGTTGTAAAAGCTATTCCCAAACACCCTATTATTGAGATACTAGTGCCATTCCAAATTCCAGATTCCCACACGGACTGCACATCAGGTAATAGTGTCTCAAAATAATTGAAGCAAGACATATAGGTCATCCTCACCAAAGTAGGGACACCTCAAATAGATCAATTGCACTACCATCTAAAAAGACTGACAAAAAAATGTGGTCGAATGAGCCTTAACATAATCACATTCTGCAGTTTTATCCTGTCTGTATATTTAAGGCCATTCAGATCAATCAATTATTGTCTAATCAAAGATCGTGGTCATCGAAAATCCACTCTGCCAACTGTTCGTTAACAAAATGGACCACTAAGAAACAATGATACAATAAATTCCAATTGATGACTTTTGTTTCTGACAAGAACTGTAAAATCTATTCGGTTAGTTGGATAAACTTACAAGACTGCCAAACCCGATATAAATAGGCTTTGGACCAGCGCTAAGAAATTCCAGAAGGGGTTGTGGAGGTTCATAATTTGATGCAAGGTCAAGGAAGCAAAATCCAACCACATCAACCTTCGGTCCCCAGTCTGCAAGGACAAATCATGGACAAGATCACATATAATTCCAAGAAAACAATTGAGAAAAGAACCAGGAAGATACCACTCTAAAATGTGGACAGGCTGACAAATAGCCGCCGCCGACGACGACATCAACAACTATTTAATCCCAAAATTGATTGGGGTCAGCTAACACGGACCAAAATGGAAGTCATTTCTCCTCGGTAACTCATACAAAAACACCAGAAAAATAGAAAACACAACAAACAGCTTCAAGCACCTGTGAGATTCTGTTTCTCATATGGTAGAAACAATCACACATCTCAGCCGAAAAAATAAAAGAAGACGACGAAGCATCTTTCATGCTGACCACTTATTTACATAAAGAACAATATTACCACAGCTGTGCTTTCATAGAATATACATTTGTAGAGTATTACTTCTAATAGTTCTATCTCATCAATCAATCACTACCTCAATACTGAGGCAGTGCCATATCGCTAGTGCAATTGAGAAGAAGGCTTGTTTCTTATACATTAAAGCACAGCTCAAACCATTAATTAAATAATTAAGGAAAAACTAACAGTAACAAGCATGTCATAAAGTATATTTGTTTATTGATTTTACCTCCATGCCTAATCACAAAGCTGAAGACGGTGCTCAGCATTTTAATTTGAACATGTAAATATTAGCCCTAAGGTTGCAATTTCCAGTAAAGTGTGATAACTCCCCTTATTGTGTAGAAATATTGGAATTGGTTGCTCTTCCAAACGCAAATTCAAAAAATCAGAATCATAAAATAAATGGGCGACTGATACTGCAAACTATTGAAAAGGGAAAGAATCTACATTTCATAGGGATTTTTTTTATAAAAAAATTCTCCTGCGGACAGAATACAAACTTAAGAGTTGGGTACAAGAGTGGCATAGACTAGTCCCCTAGAAAGAATTGCTGACCCCATTCATGTTCCTTAACAATCCCCGGCCCCTGGAGCACTAATTACCAGCATATAATTTCAAAAGTTTTCAAGCAAAAAAAGAAAAGCAAACTCGTTCTCAGTTAGTGTTTTGATTATCAGATGCCAGAAGCGGAGAAGCCTAGAACTTTCATCACCACTATGGAACAGAGCAATTATCACCTTTGAATATCAGAAGTGTGTTACACCTGAACGTTTAATAACGACAATAGACATTATCCACATGCGATAATTCATTAGACAAAGTCACACAGATGAGCTGAAGCATTTAGTTATTGAGGTAGAAAAGAAAGTAAGATAGATCACCTTTAGGTTTAGGAACAAGATGAGGAGACCATATATATCCATGTGGAACATCTGCCTCTGAGCCTTGCGAACCACTTAAGTATGTCACAGGACGCAACTTTAGCTTCTTCTTTCTGACATCATTTATCAAGTCTCTAATCCCCAGCCAAATCATAGAGTCAACTATTTGATAAGACAACTGCAACGAGATGAGAACAACTATAAGTTCACAAACCAATTCTTTTTATAAAAGTTCACTCTAGGAAGAAATTGATACTAAAGGACATATCTGAACTTACTCTATATCCGGCAGGTTGCTTGACACGTGATAAGGGGTGTGGAAATTCACTAGTTGGCCTGAGATCAAAGAGGAAGGCAAAATCAATTGATGTGAAACAAACAAGAAGAGACTCCTCAATTTAACTACACCATGCATAAAAAAGAAATTTCAATGCAAGCACCAAGTTCCACAGTTAGCAATAGCAGTAAGTGAGGTGTTCTACAATACTTACGTCCAGGGCATTGTAAAAAATATGTGTATAGGTATCTTAAGTGCCTCCGCCACATGTGTGTGCCCTGCAATAAGCCGCATCTCATCAGACTAAACATTACATTCTTCTGAATATTGAAGCAAAAAAATTCATTAAGGCTAAGAAAGCGATAATTTCACCATATCGAATCTGCGTCCTATCGAGTGAACTATGCACAGAGGAATGTTTAACAAGTAGCCACAACAATCATCAGCAATGAATACACATTAAGTCAGAAATGACAACAATGGGAGAGGGGAAATTATAATAAGCCAATTATGCACTTCAAGTTGTAAAATAACCCCATAACAAGTACAAAAAAAATGAACGGGGAAGGTGTATCAAGTGTCACATAAGCAACCAGCCAAAGATGAAAATGACCAGATGATCATCACCATTTCAGGTGACAAGGCTCATGGAAGAACCTAACTGGAACAAATTACACGAAGAACACAGGTCTCTCAGTTAATATTTTTCAAATCAACCAGGAGACAAGAACACTAATCAGAACCAATCAGATCTAGAAAGATAGGTAATGGTCTAATAATGTCCAGGCATGATCATGATACAAAATTACAAATAATGAAAAGCTGTCAATGACTCTATGCTATACATGACCCGAGCAATTTATCTAACAATTTCCATGTGAACACGAACTACAAGTGCATCACAGAATGAAAACCAATCACACCGAATGAAAGATGCAGAAGGTAGAAATTAAGCTCAAAAGCAACATGAAGATTAACAGAGTATGACCATAGGCGGGAGGGTTGGCTATAATAGCATCCGCCTTGAAAGGAACGCCAGAATCGATGTCAGGTTCTTTGCATGCTGGGAGCAATGAGTATATTATTTCCTTCATTTGATTGCGCTGTATTGGTATCTCTGAAGGCCCAGAAGGCAAGAAACCTTTATTTTTAACCATGTCTGCAAGAGAAGCAACATTTTGTAAGAAACAATGCAACGATAAGGGAACATGTAGTACTTCTTTTTCCCTTCAGGAGGGAGAGGGAAAGAGAATGAGAATCATATCATTCCTCAAAAGAAAGCGGGTGGAAAGAACTGCAATAATGAACTCATCTAGTAAGGCATTAGTCACAGTAACAACCACAAAAATTCCAAAACTGAACAGAGGCACATGGAAATGGAACAACACATAAGCACGATAAAAACAAAAATAAAGAACTATGAGTTGAAAATGAATATGACGCAGGACAAGAAACAAGAATACAACACTAAAATTCAAATCAAATCAAATAGAACAGCTACCACAAGGCGGCTAATCATGAGAGGGGTAAACAAAAGGCTCTCAGCAGACAAAAACATATTCGATGGGGGGTGAGAAATACGAGACATACATTCTGCTAGAACCTTAGGGTCGCCACCTAATGGATAGAACTCCAATCCTGATGTCAAAATAAACTCCTTAAAATTAGCATGACTTGCAAGTCTGACACGGTGACCATAATCCTGCAATATAATAATCTAGATAAGATACATAAATGGAAAAGCATATTATCCTGATAGCTGTTGGATATTTCTTATTTGGTTACAGCAAGAGAAAAAGCTCACTTCCACTATACATACAACAAGGATACAAAATTCAAACCTGCAACTTTTTTCCAATTGCTATGAAAGGTTGCACATCTCCCCGAGTACCAACTATTAGTATTACTATCTGTAGTGGTGGAATATACTGAAGGTCTGCGGCATCAAGAGACTCTTCATCAGCAGATTCTGGATATACATCTGCTGGCCCACCACTGAACGCATGAGGTTCAACATCTGCTGGCACATCAAACTCCACCGTCCCATCATCTTTTACTGTAGCAATCCTGTTCAACAACTTAAGCTGCAGGACTTTCAAGGGTTACATTCACACATCACAATACAATCACCCAAAATTAGAGTATGTATAAGAACGGAAAAGGCAATATGCTAATTGTGTAAAATAAAGCATGCAAACCATCTG